>CAJNIZ010043722.1:35828-54450 GCA_905231905.1 Symbiodinium pilosum
CCATCTGATCTTATGGGTTGATTAATGTGTGTTACCCGCCACAGTCCGGCGCATGTTTTTGAGATTGACCTCAAATTTTGCGTCGCTCACTTGAACAGATTTGACACTGCTGCGAATCGAAACCTTCCAAATGACAAATGGAACCCGGCAAATGCACGTGTCACAGGCTGCCCCTTGTCCATGACAACCTGTTCTCTTCCGCCTCCGATTGCTTCGGGCATCTGCTTTTCAGACTTCCCTGAATCAACCTGCCAAGAGAAAAACTGATGCAGTAATGAGCATAGGAATCTCTGTGAATTGCGAATGTGGGCCTTAGGCTCATCCGCGCCATCTGAATCCTGCTTATTCCCTCCCCGCCCTCTAAAAGCTTTATCGCACTGAGCAAGTCCGCGCCTCGGAGCTGTCTGCAGAGCGCTCTTCCTCCTGCCATCATGCCACTTCAAAGTTCTGTTGGCAGGCGTAGGACTTGCCGACCGCTGTTGCCTTTGCCTGCCTCTATGCCAAACCCCCGAAGGAAAAAAAATGACTCCATGCCCGAAACATGTTGCAGACCAAGGATGAGCTCGCAAGCCCAAGACACGCCTTCTTCTTACCTTTTTTGGCCTGAACAGGGCTGCATTTCGGCAGTCATGGATGAAAGCTACTGAGGATGTCGGTTCCGCGCCTTTTTGCCTCAGCTGCTCTCTAGACAGCGGAGTCGGACAAAGGATGCGGAGAATTTGCGGCTGCAATCCATGCATTGCAAGCGACGCTTCTTTTGTTCTTTTCGTTTCTCTTTCTTCTTCTCCTTCCTCAGCAACACCCAACGAATTCCTGTATGATCTGTCTATGGGTGTGGTCGATGCCCTGCTTTCTCAGGCAGAAGCTTGCTTGTGGCTTTCTCCTAGCCATCCGCAGGAGTGTTCCAGATCTATGGCCCCTTTAGGTCCCTGTAGTATGCTGCGCCATATTCCACAGAGTAACATGAGTGAGACAGTGGGATCTTGGTTTTGGGCACATGGCAGCCGTGGCAACAGCATCAGCAGCAGCGACGACGAAGAACAGCAACAGCAGCAGCAACAAGAACAACCACCACCGACTCTGCCACCATCACCACCACACTGAAGTCATGACATAGGAGCGAATCCGTGTCCTCTGTCTCCTTCTTGCCGAATTTCAAGCCAGCCAACATGGCTCTCGGCGTCACTGGGCATGGCCAGTGGGGAAGGTCACAACTAGCGCCAGGCGGCAGCGAGCAGTCGAGTAAAGTATTTCACTTTTACCCTCCTCGCTTCACAATTCAATCAAACGAGCTATCAAAAGAGCTGAGGGCCACACGAGGGCCTGTATCATATGTCATATGGTTAAAGACATTCGTGCAAGAAGAATATTCATGGCGCAGATCGTGTCTGCACGATGGCGGCCACATGAATGCTAGATCGTGCTAGCACAGTGGGATAGCATATCTGCTTTGCATCACATGGGTTAGAGCCGTGATGGGCTATCAGCAAGCTCCAAGATTCCCATCCATCACACTCAGCTGGATTGGCTACAATGCGTCCTCGCGATGGCGTGGCTCGTGCAGTACAGGCTCCCGTGGAACAAAAAACCTTGACGTCTCCCACAAGACACCATAAACTTCTGAGATTCCCGGCGAGGCCGAGGGCGGTACGGTTCAAAATGCAGACTTGCACCCAGCTCGTCACTCGACCCTAGGCGCAAGCACGATACCCATCTTGTGAGATGAGGCCGGAAGCTCAGGCTGCTGCCAACTGTGTCAAAGGCTGGCATGCTTCGAGTTGGAAGTCCTACCTACATATGCAGTTAGGCAATCTAGCAACTCCACAAATTTCATAGAAATTTCAAAACCTTGCCTGGGCCACTTTGGGCCTTCGCTCCTCAAAGCCAATGACAACCTTGCCCAGCGCACAGAAGGACATACGACCTGCCCTCAGGTACTAGTAGATGCTGCCTCCTTGGTATGAGGGTGGCTGCAGAGGTCTTCGGGTGTCTGAGCCCTGCAGGCACGAATCTAGGGGAGTGCCAAAAGCCACCTCCTGCGCCTGGACGTTCTGCTGGACTTGGCTCCCGCTTGCAGCAGGTAGAAAGATACGTCCTGTCTACTTTTTCGAAGGATGCACACAACCCTGCGGCGTCGCTGACCGTCGCCTGGCGTCCCATGCAGCTCGCCACGTGCAGCGGTGTCCATCCCGCGCCTCACTGCACAGAGCCCTCAGTACACACGCCACGGCAACTGACATCGCTGCACTGGGGCACCGCACAATCAGCAGCATTGACGTCAGTACAACGAAGGACAAGGTCCTCGACAGGAGACATGTTCACAACATTGTCGTAAGCGGTAGCTTGCTCATCAGTCCTTCACGACCTGATAGCTGCCAGCTCTAGCAGCAGCGTGTAGAAGGGTTGTCCCATTGCTGTCGCAGGCCTGTTTCAAATATTGGCATCATTGCATCACAGTTCCGTTCCTGCCTGTTTCCTGCGATGCCTGCGGATTGGCGCCATAAACGAAGCACCATCTCAGGCCGGCTAAGTTTGATGAGCCTGCCAGCATCCCAGTCTGCAGGGCGTCCAGCATCCCGTTCGTTTTGTTCGACCGACGCGCCTGCGAAGCTGAAGCTGGCCTTGTCCTGCAGGCACTGTGTGGTCTCTGATGGCTTGTGCTTGGCTTCTAAGCTTTTGAGGCCACTGCCATGTCGCTCAGACAGGCCGATGTCAGAGTGTCTTCGAAGAAGGCACCGGCTGGGTCGCAGCTGAAGTCTGTCTCCAGCTCGTCCAGACCACATGGCCTCCTTCGAGTGCCGCAACATGTCGCTCCCAGCCCATGCTTGGATCTCACAATACAGATCACACGGTCCGACTTCTGCACCAGAACATTTTGCAGTAGCTGCTGGACCAGTTAACGTACTATCTAATGGGCTAGTAGAACAAACCTTGGGTTCTTGGAATGCCCCAGACTAGTGCCTAGAGCAAGAGAAACCTAATATTTCTATCCACAACATGCATGCTAAAGCCTCATGCAAGCACTCTTCAGTCTGGGGGCTGTGGGATTCCAGAATAGGTTCACATTGTTTTCGTGGCAGGTTATCGTGCTTTCTTAGATGCTGGAGGATTGATTGGTGCATCGCCGCTTGAAGCCCGCAATACCGCATAGCACCGGAACCAGCTCAACTCAGCACCACAGGCAGATAGACAAGCGATAAGGCCAGCAACCTTACATGTCCTTACCTAGGAGTGCTGGCACCAGAGCCCGCTCCCCGGAAGCGTGGCATATCATGGCATCACTCCGTGTTGATCGCCCTGCTTGTTTCTTGTGCTCCTGGGTTGGCCGTCATCGTCCGGACACAAAACTTCCAAACTTCAGATTTCCTCAGTTAATTCTGAGGATGCTCCCGAAACCAAAAAACAGCCATATGCCGAAGCTTGCAAACGATGGTTTCTGCAACACCGTGGTGTCTTGACTTCCTCGCAAGGGGTGATCATGGCAGGGGAGTTTGGGCCTTCAACTCCGGCTCAGCCATCAACTGAGATGAGAAAAACAGATGGTCAAGAGCTTCATTGACGGACAGAGGAAGTGAATGTGCAGAGAGAGAGAGAGAGAGAGAGAGTGCACACGCAGAGCGAGAAAGCTTCCAGTTTTCATGCAAGTATTTGTGCCTACAAGCGCCAGAAGCAGAGACTCTGAAAGTGTGACGCCCTCAGGCACAAAGGCAGGATACGTGGACTGTTGCCCTGAGAACACGCTGCTGCTCATGCACTTATCTCTCCGGCTTGGTAGAGATGCAGTAGCCGGGACCAGAGGCTCACACCTCTTGTTGCTGGCAACTGCCCCCAACCTCTGATGAGGTTGATGTGTCACAATAGCTTCTTCGACAAGCAGCTCAAGACTGACGAAGCCTATGAGTGAATTTTCTTGTCTAAAAATGGGAATTGCCCTCACTGCAGACTCTCTCCTGCAGAAGAATGCTCGCGAGTCCTGTAAGAAGCACACTAGTGGGGGACAGACAAAAGCACAGCAGCAGAAAAACGCATCCTGGCGATCGTCGATGAGGCTGCCCTCTTTTGCGCAGCAGCCGCATGTGAGCTGTGCAAAGGCAGTCAAACTCTCGCGATACAAACTACATCCATCTCAAAGCTGTTGGAACAAGGGCTTTCGGCCTGCGCGCCCATATGCCAAGTGCCACGGAACTCGCGGAAAGCTCTGCTGTTAGTGTGGCAGGTTTTTATACTCCGTTTTTGATCTTTCACGGCAATCTGAAACATAAGCAGAAAGCCCGCAGACTGGAAGGAATGTCACAGCGGGGAATGAAACTTTAGCCTGGCAACTGTTTGTGCAAGACATGCTGCGGGACAAGGTTGTAAACAAAGCAAAAGCATGCACAGAGCCTCTCCTGCTGGCTTAAGGTGCCTTGAATTTTGTTTCGAACAAATATCCAGCTGCAAACTGTGAACACCGCTGTAACGCAATTCGCGTCACTCTTGGCTTGTAGCAGAGGTTCAAGCTGAGATCTTCTCACTCTCGAGCCCCCCCAATAAACTATGCACAAATGCTCAAGCGGCCATTTCACAAGTTCGTGCAAGAACATCGGATGACTGCACTTCATATAACAGTGACAGATTTATGATTGACGGCACTTGCTCAGATTTCCTGGAAAACCAGCACGTCTATGAGTCTGTAACACAAACCTGGGTCACTGGAATTGGGAGCTAGCTCCGCCCCTTCATCTTCAAGTTAAGGATTTGCATCTGGTAATCCTCTGTGATCTCCTGCGTGTGCGCAAGCTTCTCTGAGTTCCCAGTAGCATTTTTCGTGGAATCCGTCCCGCCTTCAAATGCTTCTGCAGTTGCTTCAATTGCTCTTCAGCCACGGTGGCCCGCACCAGCAGGGCTGACCTGCACCGGACTTTACTGTACCAATACATCAGTAGCCAGCAAAAACCGGTCCCCAACGCCTCTCAGCCTCCAGGTCACGGACACTTTTCTCGAGGAACGTTAGACGCTGGGCCTTAAGTGCGATGGGTTTTGGGGGTTCGTCTTTCTCGGCGGCTTTAATTTGAGAATGCTTTGTGTGTGCTTACAATAATAAAAATACTGGTCTGAATTTGGGTTCCCGCCTGCACTCGTCTGTCGGGAGGGGTCTGCTGCTCCAGGAACGCTACCCGAGCCTGACCAACCAGCAACAAAATCATCTTGCAATCCAAACGAGCCAGCGCCAGCACCTGCAACGAGCGGTTCAGTTCTTGCAGGTCTGCCTGGCAATTTGTGACACACAAAACACCATTCCAGAATCGGAAAACACTCGACTTACAAGGTCTGATAAGCAGGTCAGCAGGCATTCGCAGATGCGTTCGCGGCAAAGGTGTTAGCACTCCGCAATGCTTGAACCTACAACGTGCACGGATGACAGTCAAATTTGACCTGAATAGATTGTTTGTCCGCACAAGCTGTCGTGTTTCTTGTGCTGGCCTCTTCAAGAAGTCGATCTTGAATCCTGGCATGAGACAGCAGAACGCGGACGGAAATTCCTAAACCAACATGATAGCTGGCTCGGTTCCCGTCACAAGTTCAAGTGTTGCAATGTACATGCCAGCTCGACTGTGTCAACCGACCGGGCTCCAGGGCGTCTTGCCTCTTTGCGTCTGGACTGAGCTACATCCGCCGCACTCGTTTTCAGTCTGTACTGTCTTAGTTGGGTCAGGGGGGGGTTACGGCGAATGCGGAAGGCAAAGCAGGAGGACAAGCACCTGCGTTACCACCGCCAGAAAGAACGAAGATACAAATCGGGCGGGTTGCGGCCGCGCAAAACCTCACTTTCACTTTTTGGCATCATGTGAACTTTCATGGGCCCAACCCTCAAAGTCAGCAGGGGCAAGCTAGCCAGGGGCGCAGATGCAGTTGGCAGCGTACCAAGCAGGGGACGCCTCGAATTACTGCCGAGGAAGGGGGCGGCCTTCAACCCTGGGCAGGGATTAGGACAATCTATTTGTTGCGGTCTCTTCTTTATGATTTTACAGTGTGCAAGTCTTTTTATCTGAATCTATGACTAGTACTATTTACATTT
The DNA here is from genome assembly GCA_905231905.1 of Symbiodinium pilosum. NCBI lineage: Eukaryota > Dinophyceae > Suessiales > Symbiodiniaceae > Symbiodinium > Symbiodinium pilosum. The sequence goes on from CAJNIZ010043722.1 coordinate 41,887, forward strand.
TACTACAGGATTACATCGAATTCATGTTCTCTTTGGATGGGAAACAACACCATCACACAGGATGTGGCAGCACTAAGTCGTCTGCTATCCCGCCCCAGAAATGCGAAAGTCATAGAACGTCAAGACGTTCTATAGAGAGTTGGATGCGGCAATTCGCGATTACATACACCTGCATAGACTGATGAGGACTCAAATGCTTCATGAAAGTGCGATGCACTACACTATTGCTATGCAACCATAGGTTTGACCACGAACCTGATAGAAGAATGCAATACCGATTCCTGAACACGAAGCACACCTTTTTGCTGGTATTGGTATGCGAAGAACATGACAATGCTGAAAGCAGTAAAATGCAAGACAGTTGAAATCTAACAAGCAACAAAAAAACAAGCGAGGGGAAAAGAGACAAAACACTGAAAGTTAAGGTAAGTCCAGGAAGCCATCGCCGTTGGAGACATGCTCAACAACGAGAAGCCACCCACATCTTTGGCAAGATCGCAAGATCCAAGGACAAGCGTGTCGCAGCAAAGGGAACAAATGTGCGAACAAGAAACTGTCACAGGCCAGCCTGCAAACTGTTTTGTCAAAAAGGTGCCAGTGCCACAGGTTTCCAGTATCCCAGTAACTGCTGCTGGATCAGCTTCTGCCAGTCTGCATAGATTCAATGATTCAAGCCCCCAAGCCTTAGGAGTCGCGGTATTTCTTAATCATTGGTTAGGCAAATTGTCAGAAACAAACTCATCTTCGCAGCATGCAGCTTGACCACCTCAGGCGCTCAACTTCTTGATTCATGGTCTCTTGAATCCTTCCACGCTCCTTGCATGCAGAAGCAAATTCGTGAGCATGCTCAAGTGCAAGAGTTCCTTAGAGAGAGCCTCCTCCACATGTTGCATGGATTCGGCCAAACGCCCCTCTCGGAGCTCCAAACGCAGCGCCTGCACACGGTTCTCCAAGTCACCTGCCATACCAAGTGCCCAAACAGAACACTCCAAACGTGTGAAACCAGAGCATTGACGGCACCTTTCTCGACTTCTTTCTGGATCTCAGCTTGGATCTTGGCTTCAGATGCAGCGTCCAAGCGCTTACGTAAATCCTCAACAGGCAGATCCTTGTGTAGCTTTCCTGCATGGATCGACGGGCACCTGTAGTTAGAAGTATACTGGACCGACACTGTGAACAAATTTGTCGACCCGCATCAGTCACGGCTCCTCGGACACAGTCTCCGCATTGTGCAGCTGTTCTCGGAGCTCCGAATGCAATGCTTGGACACGGTTCTCCAAGTCACCTGCGATACCAAGAGCCCAAAAGAGAACGTTCCAAATTGGCTTGGACGGCACCTGTCTCCGTTTCTTTCAATATCTCAGCTTGGATCTTGGCTTCAGATGCAGCGTCCAGACGCATGCGTAAATCCTCAACAAACAGAGCTGTAGCTTTTATCGCACTGGAATGCTGTTTGTTGGACTGCATCAGTCATGTCTCCTCTGATACGCTCTCCGCATCGTGCAGCTGTTCTCTGAGCTCCAATCGCAGCGCCTGGACACGGTTCTCCAAGTCACCTGCAATACCAAGAGCCAAAGGAGAACGCTCCACATGCGTTCAGTGAGAGCATAAATGGCGCCTTTCTCCACTTCCTTCTGGTTCTCAGCCTGGATCTTTGCTTCAGATGCGGCGTCCAAGCGCATGCGTAAATCCTTGCAGACTGATGGGGGCATCAGCACTTGTCACGAGACGAATACTGGTCTAATATCCGAAAGACATTCGGACTGTATCAATCACGTCTCCTCAGACAAGCTCTCCCCATCGTGCTTCCGTTCTCGGAGCTCCAAACGCAGCGCCTGCACACGGTTCTCCAAGTCACCTGCCATACCAAGTGCCCAAACAGAACACTCCAAACGTGTGAAACCAGAGCATTGACGGCACCTTTCTCGACTTCTTTCTGGATCTCAGCTTGGATCTTGGCTTCAGATGCCGCGTCCAAGCGCATGCGTAAATCCTCAACAAGCAGAGCCTTCTGTAGCATCTGCAGCTTTCCAGACGGATCGAGGCAAACGAATACCCGCCCGACATCCGGAAAACATTTGGGCTGCATCAATCATGTCTCCTCGGCCAAGCTCTCGGCATCGTGCAACTTTTTGGCCTATCAGAGGTCCAAATACCTAACCCGTTAGAAACAAGAAGAATCGATGCCTGCTTTCCAGCAAACTCAGCAGTCATCTTCTGTGAGGACTCCTGGAAGAGGGTTATTTACTTGGCACACGCATCCGTAAAACTGCTGATGTGGGTCGTTCTTTTGGTTCCTGATTAGAAATGGCAGAGATGCGGCTGCTGCTGCCGTAGCCACCATTACGGCTCATTACGACTGTTACGGGGATTGAACGGATTGAAGGGCAGCATTTTCAGGTCTTCCGCACGGCACCTCTTGCTCAGGTAAAGGGCCGGAAAGCATTTCTCCCATTAGTACTCTCTGATGCGCGCATGAACCGATCCGATCAGCACTGTCAATGTTTTGAGAAAAGCTCACAGCAAAAATGCCTGGTAGAAATGCCCTGGAGCGCCTGGCAAATAAACTGAAACTATTTTCGACAGTGTTTGCGGGCAGATCCCATGCTCAGACGTTTACTCTTTCGACATTTCAAACTCATGCCTCGCGCGTATTGAAGTCTGATGAGTTGCATTGGCTAGCAGACAGTGTGTCACCGGAGCAACAGAAGGTTCAACGCAAGATCACGATAAGCTCATAACGCAATGCGAAATCGACCTTTGTCCGACCACTCTCAAAGCAGTGGCTGGATGTTTGATGACCCAAAGAATGTGGTTTTAGATGACATGATTCCACACAAATGACCGGTTCCCGCTCGTCTGTACAAGGATTACCGAGACGGGAGGGAAAATTGCACATGAAATAACAGGCAAGGTGCAAACGTGATAATTTGCCAAAGCTCCAAGCCTTAATCCCAAACAACAATGGATACAAAGTCATGCAAAACCAACAGCAAACGGTTCGCATGCAAGTCTCTTCAAAAGCATCAAAGAAGGAGTCATCACTACTTCTGAGACTGCAACGCAGAACACAAAAGCTTGAAGGCAAAATTGAAGTAAACCTACAGCGCAAACTCACCCCTTCCAACCATTCTCAAAGCATGGCTAGATGTGGTAATTTCCATACGTATACCATCGATGCTCGAAGACTCACCTTACCTGGTCTTCGATAAAATGATTTGCGTGGGATACGGAATCCAGAGTCATTTCATGATGTTGGCATCTTTGGAACATGGAAGGCACGACAATGAACCAGGTAAGCGACACCGAAACCCAACTTTTGTCGGAAGTGTACGCTTGGAAAACCGACTGTTTGCTGTACGTTCAGGCCGGGGAAGCTGGACGATTCTTGGGGAAATGCGGACATCTGATGTTGAACAAGAGAAGTTGGAGCATGGAATTGAAAGATTCAAAAAAATACAAAGCGTTGCGGAAAACTGCTTGCTTTTGCGAAGCTCTGTCGAGTAAATACGATGAAAAATATGATCATTTGATGAAATAAGGCCATCTTCAAACAAGCCAACCTAATATGACTGATATCAATGTCTCGTTTTTGCAATCTTTAGACCAAAGTTCACCCAAGAGTGTCGAGGCAGGAACCACTGCCGCAGAGAACTTAGTAGTAGACAAAGAGGGCGCTGCCCGCATCGCCAGAAAAGGTCGTAGGAGCCGACACAGTTGCCGCTCCAACATCGAGTCGGGCGAAGTGTGTAACCGGCGAAGTGCCGTCGAAGTGCAGGGGTCCGCATCTGGCGCTCATTTTGGTTGTTTAGCGTCTCAAAATTTCATGTTGTCTGACGCAGAGACAGAAAACTCCAGAAGCCGTCGCTCTACTTGCAGCCTTCAATCGTCTGAGCCTACCACCTTAGATAGATTCCATGCAAAGAAAGTAGTCATCAAAACAAGTTAGCGCAGAAGTCACAGAGGAGCGCGACGTGCAATTTGCCAAGCTCTGCTGTTCTCTCCATTTGCCTTCTGAGAGGAATTGTGCAGCTCTACAACCGTCAAAACCCGGTCCTGCATTTCGGACACCTCGTGCTCAAGCATCATCAGTAGAATGTTGTCGGTGTACTGTATTTCGCCTTTGCGCAGACATCATTGAGCAGTGTGAGGAGCAGTGTGAGGAGCACTGTTCAGACCATGAGGACTGTTCAGAAGTAGTTATTTCCAGGCCACTCAGCTCATCCTTGGCTTCCGAGGCTTCCATCTCCGCCTCCACCTGAGCCAGCAGAGGCAGGCATGCGCAGCGTGCACTATTGGTGCTCGCAGCCCAACACCTTGGGACTTGGCCAATGACTGCATCGCCTTCAACTGCTCCTCCTCAGCACCCATCAGCCTCTCGTTCACCAACTCCTGCGACAACTGCAGCCAAGGAATATTTGAAAACAAGTTTATCACTGAAATCAGGCGCACTGCTCCAGCATGAACTGCGCACACAAACATGGGTGCATCATGGTGCATCCTGGTTCTCCAAGGCAGAGACATACCTGTCCTGAAATAGGTTGCTCGGACACAGCAATGTCTGCGAGTGCAGGAAAACAATTGACTAGCTGTAAGCAGGGTATGACAGGGAACGGCATGCTGGACGATGTTCTCGTACCACGCTTGAACAAGCAGATGCACTGTGCCCTACAGTCCTGAAAAGAATTTGCCCGGTCTTGGCGCGCCTGGTGCGGCAAACTTATCACGGCTTCTCAGGCTTTCTGGACGCGAGCAGCAGGACAGCATATGCTATGCCAAGTCACATCGGCCATTCTTTGGGCTTCTTCCTTCTGCCTGCCATTCGTCACTTGCTTGCACAAACCTGCCGGCCTATGCTGGCACGAGTCTTGTCTGTGTGGACCTTTCAGCATTGGCCAATCGCTTTTCCAGCTCCATGACAAGGCTCCGCGTGTCGCGATCGACACTGCTCCCTCCTCTTTCGATCGCCTGCTAGCAGGTGTTCTGAATCCATATAAACCCAGAATATAGGCAGATCAAACAGCTCTAACAGATGCATCCCTTGACCTGCTTCAGCATTAAGCGCTCGGAGCGTACTGCCCTTGCCCACCCTGCAACTCTATGATCTTGCGTAACCTCAGTTTGTAGGCAAGCAATGCCAAGACAGCCATACGCTACATGGTCAACCGCATCGTCTATTTGCCAAGCATCTGGGTTTGTATATACTTTGGAAAAGTCCTCCATGAACTCCATTAACGCGATGCCTTAGATGTGCCATGCAGCTGCCTCATGAAAGCATAGGCTTTGCCAGTCTTGTCCTCTTTAAAACAACAAACCCTGTTGAAGCACACTAAACTTCTGTGCCCGGAAACTGATGGCAGGCTTGCCCTGCGCGACACAGAATAAGAGATGCACCTCCACACTGCCACCTGGACACTCAGGCATGACCCTTTTGCATGCTAACCCGCCCATGTCTGTGAACTGCGACGCCTGTAAAGACATCTCGAAGAAGCCATGTCAAGTAGGATCCATTCGCATCTCCAGGTTCGCCGCTTTTCCACGACTTGACCAAGCTGCGCATGTGGTATACCTGAGTCAAGCACACACTGATCAAAGCTTATGATGGAGCAAATGTTAAGCAACCAAAGCTGGAAAGGACTTCCGCAAGCATCTGGGCCGCAGGCACCGCGATAGCGATCAAAACCCTCACGAAGTTGAACCAAACCCTTGTCCTCAACTGACATGTGTTCAAGTGCGTTGACATATCTTTAGTCGGTTTTCCCATCATGAAAGAGAAGACTACAATAGAGCTCCTCCGCCAGACAGTCCATAACTGCTGTTTCCAGAAGAATGAAACGTGCATGAAGTCCCCATCCTTCATAATAATCTGCCTGATGGGACAAGCCGTACACATACCCGTACACGTACCACAAAGGCGAGGCGGAAACCCAAATGGCTGGCTGCGCCTGGGTCACGTCAATGACAAACGCGGTGCCTCCTTGATGTCTTTTTTCTGGATCTCGACGTCTCTGAGCAGCTTCAACGTATTTCATGAACTCCTGTGCTCTTGCATTGATGTTGACACTGACCAGAGCAAGAAGAGTGCAAGTCGCTAATCAATCTTCCATCTGTTCAAGAAGTTGCATGCAGATGCGACCCAACACTAACAGCCTGATGCTCAGGAGCGCTTAGAATGTGCAAGCGAAGCGCGTCGGCTGATGTTGCACTAGCTGTGCGGACGCCTGCCCACTCAAGCCCAGCGGGCTTTCAAAGCAGACTGTAAACGACAGTGGGACCAAATGAAAATCCCAAAACGGCTGAAGCAACTGTGCTGGCCTTCAACCATGACACCTTGTGGCAAATCTACCAATCGTGAAGCTTCTGGCGAATCAGTCAAGAGGTCGACAATGGTATCGCCAGAGAGGTGGAAAGTCTGCAGCCTCCAATGCTAAACAAAGAGAAGGCGCCCTGAATCTGCACTGAAGGGTTTCGTCCCACCTCATGTGATATGTGTATCCGACAGCACCGTTTGCGCGGTGGCTGGCCTTGAGGTCACAAGTCCTATGACAAGGACTGAGAACGCAACATTCGGCAATCATCAGGCCAGCCTGACGGTCATGCAACTCCGATGCCAACTGCCACACTGCTGCTGCCGCAAGCCCTTCAGCACCATCCATCAGTTCAGCCTGACGACTCAAAAAAGGGCAAGTTCCAATCGTGGAATACTCATGAGCAGAGAGCCTGTGCACCATCGGAAACACCAGCCACGAGAAGGACAGCATCAGTGCCTCAGTTTGGATCCGAAAAATGGTATTAGTACGACTACCTGCCGTAAAGTGCATCTGGGACCTGAGCCATTCAGAACAGCTTCCAGCGTCGGAGCTAAATCGCACATGATGACGTCCTCGCTACATGATACCAAACATACGCCATCTCAAACACCCACAATACAATTTTGAAATCCTCGTTTGTGGAATCTGGCCCATGGACCATGTCGGCGCGAAATTCCCTGAAAGGTCTGATCACCAGTACACAAAAAAAAAACGGACAGCACAGTGTTTGATGACCACATGTGCCCCAACACCACCAGCCTTGCTCGCAAAGCTTTGGGATCTTTGACTTCGACAAGAGTACCGACGGCAGTCACATCTGGTGTTTTCTCGGTGTAATCCTCATCACGTAAATGCTGGAAAGTAAAAACTACAACAAGCAAACCCCCACTACAATGCAAGCTCCATCCTGCCATTCTTCGTCCCACACCCACGGTGATCCAATCTTGACAGAGCATCGCACCTGCTAGCCCAGGAATACCAAATACCGATCATCGCTCGCATGTAAGCTGTTCAAAATGCCGACTGAGGCAACGTCTTTCGAAGGTTTCAGCAATGCGTCATCCATGTAGTGTACATGTGCGTTTCATTGGGACTCAAACCCATGAAGACAAAGTCGTGTCCTTTGGGCTGTTGATTGTCATCTACGTTTATGTCAACTATAAACTACATGATGCCTGCATCTGCCAACCAATGCAAAACAACATCCATGAATTCCTGCGCGATGTAAGACATGCTGAAATGAAAAAATGCGATTCTCTCATCACTCCATCTATTTACAAAGAGTTCCTCAAGCCCGGGATCTCATCGGCTGAATACACTTCGTTTGATTGTGGAAAGACTTTCTTCTAAAACGCAAAAAGTCAATATGAACTGGCTGGCAATAAATGGCCTTCAGAAACTCGAATATTTTTAAACTTGGGTCTCACATCGAAATTTCATGAACAAAAGCACTGCTCCATCTGCCACCCGGAACCCACGTCCAACTCCAACAAGGCTTCTTCTAATTTGTCTACACGTCCAAAGAACATCTGTTACCAAACTCAAGCGGAAATCGTTGTCGGCGGGACAAAACATTTGTGAAACCACGCTGTGGGCAAAGCAAAGCAAACCACATCCAAAAATGTTGTGCACCAAGAGGGCAACATGCAGAATTTCGTACTAACGTACAACCGTTTCTGCTTGCTGCAATCGTTCCCCTGTTGCAATAACAGCAATGCAGCAATGCCGAGTTCTGCAACAAGTGACGGAAACAAGAATAACAATCCAGGCGAAGCACACCCGATGTTAATTAAGCCCATGTGGCACTGTTTTTTCCTGAGCGCTCCGCAGAAGGGTTCCCGTTTGCAGGTTGGGTCCAGGGTCCAGGGTTCAGGGAGTGACCAGAAGTCGTTGCGCCTGTGTCGCAAGCGTCCGCAGGTCCGCAAGCGTTTGCAAGCGTTAAACGCCTGTTCCGTACGCTTGCCCTAAACTCTCACACAAGGCGGACGGCGGTTCCTTCTTTTCACTGGAGGTGCTCGAGCTGTGGTGGTTGGCGCCAGCATATTCTAGCCCATTTTCAGTTTCGAGCATCTCTATGTAGCAGGCTGCTTCCCACCCCTCCGCGTAGAGGTGGTAATACCTGGCTTGTTGCTGTTATCATGCTATGCTCATGCAGATAGGCAACGCAGGCACGCGGCTTCCCTTTTTCCATGGCGGCTCTTCTGCTGCACTGCAACCAGTGAATCTGGCCACACTGCTCTTAGTGGATGCAATGTGACCATGCCGTGCGGGCTTGCAAGCGACACTGGCGCTATGCCTTCGCGCTCATGGCTTCTGCGCAAGAAGCGATGCAACTTGTTGCAGCGGAGCTTGTCCGCCCATGTGTTTTTCTCTCCTGTCACATGCAAGACAGCCAAGTGCACGTTGCGCAGAGCTGACCATGCGGCTACAAGCTTTAGAAATTTGGCCAGCGGCTCGGTAGCGGTGAGGAGTTTGTTGACGCCGAACACTAGCCCAAAGCAACACACTTATTTTGACAATGCGCAGACAGCACAAATGGACGGGGGAGATGCAACCAGACATCTCCCCTTGCAGTAGTAACACCCCTAAGCGCAACCTGGCGCGCAGAAAAAAACTGCGCGGAGGAAGCCTCAATCCCACCGCGCCACTCCAGGGCGGGCGGGCGGGAATTTTCACTGACGCTGCAGGTACACACAGTCGACGACACCTGCAGTTCCTGAAAATCAAAACCTGAACAACAGGGGGAGCAGCAGGGTGTGGGTGCTTAGGGAAGTGTTAGAAGCATGCACTGGCCTAAAAAACCCAACCGCCGCGGTACAAGCAAACCAACACTAGCCCAAAGCAACACACTTATTTTGACAATGCGCAGACAGCACAAATGGCAGCGGGAGATGCAACCAGACATCTCCCCTTGCAATAATATCACCCAATACGAAGGTGCAGACTGCGCATTGAGGAGGTGGGAAATCAAATCACAAGCTCCAAGACACCGGATAGCCCACCTAAAGGAATGCCAAGCGAAAACAAAACCCATCCAAGAAAAAGAACCCAAGGCCCTGATAAACACGACTGTGAATAAGTAATACAAATTCGCTGCCCGCACACAAGCTCACACGCAATACTATTAGCTGACACTTGGGCCAGAGGACTCTCTCCAAGGCGCACGCAGCAAGTCCAAGATATCAACATCCACACGCTTGCTGAGGTCAAAGCCAACCAGGCGATCCCTGCTAAGGTCGTCTGCCCAGACATTTCTGGAGCCCGCTATACGCGAGCAATGAAGAAAGATACCCAGACGCGAGCTGTGGAAACCCATGGCCTGCAAGACATAACATAAGGGCTCTTTTTGAGACAAGCCACTCTGCGTCGCTGCAACCACAGACTGATTGTCGCACAATTGCTTGACTCGAAAGGAGAAGCAAGACAGGCGAAGAACCGATTTCTCACTCATCATAATCATAAGAATTAACTGCACCAAGGCTTCCAGTGAAGCAATACAGGCCTGCAACTATGAAGAGTCAGCAGTTCTGAACCAGCTCGGCAGATCACACTTGCGCAACTGAAAACTGAACCAATAGGCGCAGCTACGAATTGGAAGAGCACCAACAGGAATCCAATAACCTCCAACCCCCCCATGCAAAGAGGGATTGGCCGTTGCACAGAAACAGCCGACAAGAAAAGCTTGGCAGCAAAGGCAGAAGATCTCGAAGTAGTCACATCCTTGCTCTCAAAGGAGTAGAACACCAAATCAATCAAGCCATCACGGAGACGAAGACATGAGAAGGCCCGCACGTCCAAGGACTTCACTTCACTGCTTCCAATTTTGAAGAGTTTCCAGCCGCGATGAATGTCCAAGTTCGGCAGGGAGCGACTCAGGTGAAGATCCTCACCCAGAGACTTCTGAACAGAAAGGAAGTGATGAGGCAGCACCGAACGGAAAACCTAGCGAGGGCGATGCAGAAGATGATAAAGGGCTTGAAGCCAAGGCCGCAGCCAGGAGGCGCCTCTGGTGTACCAGACCAGCATGCCCACCAGCTTCTCAACATCCTTTTTTAAAACCTTGACTCCGTCCGCGCAAAGTGGCCGTAGGACGGAAGCCAGCTTGTCCAATTTGCAAGAGGGAAGAATAGCGCAACGCAAAGTACAGCAGAATTTCCAACCGATCCAGACAAGTTCATCCCCGAGGCCAACTTCCTCCCACGACAGAGGAACACCCAAGGCAACTAAAAACATCAGAAAAGAAGACGCCAGAAGAGGTGCAACCTCGGCAGGGAGAAGAATGAAACCGTCAACGACGTAGAGCCACAAGCCCTGTCCGATGTAGATCCAGCGATGAAGATGGCGAACAACAAAAGCCCCAACTCTGCTAAACGGCTAAACCAAGAAGCAGCCCATCTGCAACCAAAATAGCAAGTACGGTAGCAATAGAGCTTATCTTGAAACATGAAGCAGGACAAGCCCTGCTACCACCAGCGTGTGAGCGCCTCTGACATCGAAACTGAAGGCCCGAAATTGAAGATTCACATCAGCCCGTGTCAAGAACTGCTGAAGGCAACCTAGACCAGGAAGTCGCAACTTCTCCTTGATATGACAACGAGGATTGGCACCACTAACGGCGCCGTCGCCAATCAGTCTGGGCTTCTTGCCTTATTCCATTTGCCATGTATACGCACATTCAAAGATTCCCATATCAAATTTGAACTTCACCACTCAAATATGAGCCAGGGAGATTCAATCCCATTCACCAATTGTAAGTCAAAATTTAAACGCGCAGACGTAAATGCTCGCACCTCTCTTTTGTCTTGGGGCAATCACACACAAGTTGGTGGCTGGCTGTTTGCAGGCTACAGGCGTAGCAGGGCACACAAACACACACAGGTCTGAACAAGTTGAAGAAGCGCCAGCAAGACGCGAGAACCCCCACAAGGGTAGCCCGAAGAATTTCCACACCCAGTCCGACTAGGACTGTCGACAAGACAAAAAGGCGGGAAAGGGTGGGACAAAAATGTTGGCTGACAAAGCCAAGAGCTTCAGCATGACATGTTGAATGCTTGCAAGTCGGACATGCAAAATACCGACATGGCAAAATCAAGCATGTCATGTCCATGGTGTCATGTTGAAATGTTGGGCCACAAACATTCAAGCATGAGCATGGGAAAAGAATGTGCTGAAATTTTGGACAACAAAATTTCATACATGGCTGGAATAAAGTGTTATCCCACCTGCGGTTGGAGAACATCCTTATTCCATTTGCCATGTATACGCACATTCAAAGATTCCCATATCAAATTTGAACTTCACCACTCAAATATGAGCCAGGGAGATTCAATCCCATTCACCAATTGTAAGTCAAAATTTAAACGCGCAGACGTAAATGCTCGCACCTCTCTTTTGTCTTGGGGCAATCACACACAAGTTGGTGGCTGGCTGTTTGCAGGCTACAGGCGTAGCAGGGCACACAAACACACACAGGTCTGAACAAGTTGAAGAAGCGCCAGCACGACGCGAGAACCCCTAGGAAAGGTTTTGCAGTGCGCGCTTCCATAGGTCCTGCATGTCCACACATACCCAACATGCAACAGGCAGCTTGTCTGTCAGCCCCCTTGACGGCGCGTCAGGGGGATTGGCAGTGCTAACAACACGTTCAAATCAAAGGTTGCAGTTGGAAGCAGCGCCCCAAGAACAAACCTCTTCCAGCATTCTACAAACAAACGGAACGTCGGACTTGCCAATGATAAGGTTGATCAGCACTGCCTCGTGTCTGTAAAGCAAACGGGGTCTCCATCTCGCAGCTTCCTGCAAAGGATGCGTGACGCACCCAACCCCATGCTAAAGTATTGAGAGTTAGTAGCCCAAGGGAACTAAACCACCTAACCTAGGGCGAAGGGATTACGGTGTTGCCCGCGAGCATCGGCTTCAAAAACTCGACACGTTAACCCTATACGCCTAAGACTGGAACGCAGGCGGTCGAACTCGTACCTGCATGGCTTGTCTGCAGGAGTGGCATTACTTGTAGGTGGGTTGCACTTCGAGGCTGTAAACAGATTCAAGGATATCAGAGACAAGCTTGACATCCAATTGCCCGCGCACCAAGTTTGCAAGAACGGCTTCTTTGTATGTGAGGCAAAGCAAATCGACACGATTGATGTTTTGCAAAATTACAAGCAGGCGACGCCCGTGGCAGTACACCTAGGTTCAGAGGCGAATCTCAAATGCATAGTGCAAAGAAAACAATTTGACCGAAATATATTCA
>CAJNIZ010043723.1:0-54450 GCA_905231905.1 Symbiodinium pilosum
ATGTCAAGGCTGTTTGAAGATCAAAAAGAGTGCGCTTCCGCACGAGCCCCGAATCCCAAACCAGAAGCATGAATCTGTAAGTAGTACTGCTACAGCTTAGAATCTTGCACTACCCTGCAAGGTTCTACAGTTGCAGCATTCTAGAAATTAACTGCCCTAAATCCTAAACTCGGTTTAGGGAAGAGAAAGGAATGTCTGCGCGCTTTGATGCAGCTCATGCCTCTGAACTTGGACCGCTATGGCGCCTTTATCCAGTTTACGAATTCCCGCCAGCGGGTTCCTACGCCAGGCCACCGCAGTACGGGAGTCAGGTGTGAAATGTTGGTGTCCTTGCGGCGCGGGACGGGGTGAAAAGTAGGGGCCTAAATACAACCTTAAGCCTATACTCGCGGGCTTCTCTAGGAATAATGAAGAATCAAATGGACAAGACAATGGAAAATGAAATGGAAGCGTGTTTATGTAAGGGGTTAGTTATAGGGGTTGTAATGTAAGGACCTACATACTTAGCAACACCATATTGAGGGCTATTTGAGGCACCGTATACCAATTTTTTTACAAGGAATCTAAGACCAGAATGTTGGTGAATTTTCAGGCTTCCTTTATACTGTTTAGGGTGTAGGTTTTAGGCTTTGGAGCTAAATATAGCGGCTGCCTTTGGGTCCACACAGCGAAGGATTATGTTGAACAAGCCTACTGTCGGTACCCATTGCCACCCGCAGTAATTGGAAGGAGCTTGCATGCTCTATCCTTGATCGAGGCCTGCAGGAAGGTAATGAAGGAAGGCCATGCTGTGGAGAGTCCTCTGCACGTACCCTCTGTCTTGACTAGTGAAGACGGTATTTTAAACAGGTTTGCAAACACATGACTCCTTATGCGGTCCATGGTGGTCATAGCCGATCGTAAGCTCGGAACCGCATGCTACACTTGCCAGCGCAGTTTGTTTTGGGGTTTCGCATTGGTCCACTTGGCAGTAGATTTTGAAGACCTTAAAGCCATCAAAAACGATCTCCGCAACCTCCCTCCAACTCCCACTTGGGCATGCGCAAAAAAGCGGCCTCCTTGTAGTTTAAGGTGGGGACCCTTGAAACAGTGCTGATGCAAGAAACCCTTCACAACCCAACTTCCCCAAATATTGGTAGAAAAAGCAGAAGATTAGGTAGGCGCCGCAAGTGGTTCAGGGGGTTCTCCATTAAGCGCAAGAGCCTCAAGAGCCGAACATCAAACCCTCCCTAAACCCTCTGAACTCCGACCCCTACACCCTGAACCCCGGACCCCAAACCTTCAATGACAAGGAGATTATTGTGTTCGCCCACTTGGGAACTTGTTGTAGTCGTATGATAGCTACAGGGTCCTTACTCATCTAAAACCACCCTATCTAGCTGGAAGATACAATCAGATATTTTACTCCAATATAACGTGAAATACTATAATATACTAAACGACTCTCAACCATGATCTTGTACAACGCTTAGCACACATGAACCCTAAAACCAGACTGGTGTCAACTGTGTGTTCCATGTTCTTTTTCCTTGGCTTCTCCGCTTTCATGCAGTACAACCTAGCATGATATAATGCAGACCTAAAGCCTAGAACACAAAAGCCTAAATCCCAAACCCTAAACCCTATAGACCCTACATCCCAAACCCTAAACCCTAAACCCCAAACCCTCATCCCTAATCCCTAAACCCTCANNCCTAAAACTTTAAACCCTAAATCCTTGGACTTAGGGATCCTCGAAGGCTTTCAGCATCGCCTGGGCCTCCTTTGGGTTGTAATCGTGGGCCAACCTCTCCTCAGGGGTTGGGGTTTAGGGTTTANNAGGGTTTGGGGGTTTAGGGTTGTGGCTTCGGGTTTCCGGTTTAGGCGTTTTTACCCCATTGAACCGCAGGGATGTATGGGTTGTATGGGCTGCATGGGTTCATTCTACGGTTTCATAGGGGATATACCGTATGCACAGCCTCTCCTGAATAACGGTTCAAAGGCCAGGGATTTAAGGGCGAAGGGCCGAGGAGTTGAAGGGGTTCAGGGTTCCAGGGCTGGAGTGCTCCCAATTCTGAACCCTAAATCCTTTCAAAGCCGGGTCAAAGTCAGGGTGCCAGGACATATGGGGTGGCGGCTTCCGGGCCTAGCGTGTAGGGTGAGTTGAAACATTTTGGGGCTCGGGACTTTCAGCAGACGTTGTACGAAGCACACAAGGATTATATGTGAATTGCATGGAAGTTTACGTGCCAGGGGATTGCTTGGAAGGTGAGGGGGCTTCATAAGCATACTTATAACCCCAATATGAGGCATGTAGTAACCCATTTCAGAATTCCCTTTGTTAACCTACTTGGTAAGTGCCGCCTGACCCTTGAAGTCGATATATCCCCATTACTATTCTACTTTGAAAGTGCCTCTGACCCTCGAAGTCGTGGTGCGCATTGGTCAGTGGTCGTTTGAGACGACGCATGAAAAAACGATAATCATCATCACTGGGGTAAGAGGCATTGTGCTTGCTAGCAGATGCTGCAATCATTCACCAAAAAAAACAGGTTACCCTTTTGGGGGTTCCTAGAGAAAGGGTTATAGTACTGGGGGGCCGGGGGGGGTCTAGATTGGGGTCCCCTTACTTAGGGAAACTATCAACGTCTCCCAGTTCACCCGCCTCCAGTTCGTTTGGGGGTGGTGTACATCTACAACTGTTCGTTATTCGCTTCTTTCTCAATTAGATGGAACTAACCCACCGTTTTCACTAAACTAGTAACCGTTCGCCGATGAGGTTAGTCTTTGGTTCCTGGGCTTTGTGCTTGCCATTCTCAAGCGCAGCGCTTGCTTGAGGGGGGCAATGGGTAGCTTTGTAGACTTATCACTAGGACAAGGGTGCATACACTCTCTGGGCACTTCAACCGCGTACTTTTTTACAGTGTGTCAGTAGCATGAATGTCCAGCCGAGATCCCTCATCAGCCATGTGACCTAAACCTGAAGCCCTAAACCCTCAGCAGCATCCTTACTCAAGTCTTGGCCTATATCTATGGGAATCCTTGGCCGCAAAGTCTCTCAACCAAAGCGCAGCAGTACCCCCCCAAAATACCCAGGCACGAATGATTACATCCTGCTATAAAACACCCTCCCCCCCGAACCCGCTGGGATGAAACATGCCCCTACATTATCGTCATTTTGTTATTAGGGGTGGGACGTGTTCGACCCTATGGGCCCAAAGGGTCCGAGGACCTAAACATAGTGTTTTAGGATTTTAGGTGCCAAGAACCCTTTAGATAATAGTATTGGGGTCCTAAAACGCTACTATTTGGATCCCTGGACCCTAAACCCTAACCCCTAAACCCTAAACCCTAAACCATGAGGCATGGCGTGATTGTATAAAACCTCTTGCGAGTGTCTGGGGTGACTTTCGAGGGCTCCAGGGGGCGCCGAGACAGCATCCATGCCTAGGCTCTCAGGGTAAGTGTAGGGTTTATAGGGTGTAGGGTTTAGGGTGTAGAGTTTAGGGTGTAGGGCCTAGGGTTTAGGGTTTAGGGTGTAGGGTTTAGGGTGTAGGGCTTAGGGTGTAGGGTTTAGGGTTTAGGGTTTGATGTTTAGGTCTCTTTATGCCACTGCAAACTGGATTAGGGATAATAGAAAAGAAACGGAAACTACCCACATTATTCTATTTTTAGGTTTAGGGTCTGCGGAACTTACCAAGTGGTCTATAGGGGTTATACGTATACTTAATAAGTCTCCCTGCTAGTAGTCTTAGGATTTAATTAGGTTTCATGTGGAGATTGCGGCGGGTTTTAATTAAGGGTTTCGGGAGTAGTCTCGCTGTTTGCGACACCTGTTTTCCGTTTGGAGTTGAGAGATTGCGGGTATCGGGAGTAGGTTCCAGGCTCAAGGCTCAAGCTTCAGGTTTTTGCAGGGTTTCCGGTTTTCTACCCAACGTGCAGATTTGCGTGTGCCCTCTGTATTGCAAGGCTTAGTACTTGGGATTGCGGTGAGGGTTTAGGATTTATGGGTTTAGAGGTTTAATAAGGGATATCCGATACTCGAAGCGCTTTTCGGCGCTTGAGGTCTGTTTGTATGCCGAAAATACTCTAACCCATTTCATAGGCCCATGCCCTGTACACCTCTGTACCACCCTACACTCTAAACTTTGAATCCTAAACCCTGCGTGAAACCCCGAACCTTGAAGCCAAAGTCAAGCCGCAAGCTAGATCCCGAAGTCTCGGATTGCACCCTAAGTAAACAAACCCTAAACCCTAAACCCTAAACCCTAAAACCCTAAACCCTAAACCCTAAATTAAACACCATACCGTTTGGGGTCTGGGGTTTAGGCTGCGAACCCGGGCCCCCCAAGCCTTGAACCTTCAAGCTGAAAGCGGGAAGGCTTAGGGCTTATAGGGTCTAGGTTGGGTACTGCCCCCTCCCAGTAACAGTCTATATTAGGGGTCCTATTAAGGGCTATATATAACCATACTATAATAGTTATCCAACTGTTACTGGGGGGGGCAGTACTGAAGGTCTAGGAGTTGTCTTGCGCAATTTCTTGGGGATGTCGGATAAAAATGAGAAAAGCTAGCTGCTTAGCTTTGATCTCTTAGAATTTCTACAGAGGCTTCGGAAGTGCCAACCGATGTTTATAACTCGAAGCCCTAAACGTCAAACCCTGAAACCTAAACCCAACCCAAACTGTCCAGGAACCCCGTTGAGCAGCATGTCGATACCCTACAGAATTTAATGGACATTGGTTCCCCTGATACTAGCTCATGTAGGTACGGGATGGCGCGGGCTATGTAAACCTGTAAGTCCACAGGGCTTGGGGGTTTTGGGCCCTGAAACTAACCCTGGCCTGGACCCTGGATGTCGTTCCTGTTTGGGAGTTCTGGCCTCCGTTGGTGGCAAGACTCTATACATATATATATATATATATCGTATTTAGATACGGTTTAGGGTTTAGGAATATCCCAACACCAGTCGGACATCCACAGCCAAAGGAAACCCCACATCCCCGAACATTGGCGAAGTCAGGGTGCGATCTCCTCATCTGTGATCTCCGCACCCAAGCTGACAGAGCCATCTTTGGGCCATAAGCCCGAAATGTCGACCTTCTTACCAAAATTTGGGGTTAGGGTTTAGGGGTCTCACTCGCACCGCGCATCCCACTCGCCCCACTCGCCCCGCTTGCCCTGCTGGACATCTATGGGGCAACTAGGGAAGGCCCACAAGCAAGTGGGACAGGCGGGACAAGTTGGAGCCGGTGGGGCAGATGGCGCGAGTGGACAAAAATACAGATGGAAAACAAGGTGGGGCAACTTGGTGGGAGTTCTTCTTTCCCCTTCCGGTAACATTTTTTTTTTTTTGTCTCGGGGGGCGTGGGGGCGGGGTTGTGCGTTAACCTAGCTGGATTGCACTTGAGAAAGCATGCTTAGTGTAGACCTGATAAGAGTGTAAATCGCAAACTTTAAGCTGGATCGCATGAGTTGGGATCTTGTGGCAACAGATCCCTAAACCCTAAACCCATAAACCCCTAAACCCTCAACCGTAAGATCCCTTGGTCACTGGCCTACTAAGCTGCAGAGCTTAAGGGCCCTTCGCGAAGGCATCCAAACCTATTTGAGCCATTCTCTGAACTTCTTAAAGGGGAATAATAGGGGACTATATAGGGGAATATTATAGGGTATATTAGGGGGGATACTAGGAGTTTAGACTATAGCTCATTTGTGCCAGGGTGGGGGCTTGCTTTCGGATGGCGCTTGCGGACGTGTCACCGCCTGGTTACAGGTACGACCCATATACAACAGCCCGCCGCCCCTGCAGGAAAACCCAGAGAGAACAACCTCAATTCAAATAAGCTATAGTCTGAACTCCTAGTATCCCCCCGAATAACCTCTATAGTAGCCCCTTATATAATCCCCTATATAACCCCCCAATTTAGGGAGTTCAGACCATAGCTCAAATGAGTTACTGGTGCTTCAGGTAATGCACGCGAGGATCCTCGCTTTGGCGGAGTATTGTGAAAAACCACCGTGGAGCCAGTTGAGGATGCAACTATCCCGAGCGCTGGGGGACATGCAGGTGTACATATGATGTATCTATATAATATCTAGGTATATAAATGAAATTATCCACCTGCCACCACCCAAGCCCCAAATCCTTCATGCTTTAGGTATAGTCCCCCATAAGTAGGTAGAATATCGGTTGTATGGGGATCTTTGTATTTGGCTTTGGGGAATTCCATGTTGTATCTAGTTAAGGGGTGCTATATGCCGTGAAGATGTTGGATGGCTTTACTCCGGTACGAAGGAAAGAGGACGGAGACCACAAGCCTGCGGAATGTATGCATGTATAGGTGAAATGGCGTTTTTGCGAGGGAGCTGAGGAAACAGGGTTTAGGGTTTAGGGTTACACAACTTCAACTTAGCACATTGGTTCAGCTTCCAGTGTAGGGTTTAAGGTTTCAATTGTTGATCTACACTCGCTGAATGCCTGCCCAGCCGCAAGATACTCCTTGGGAGGGTCCTTGCATGTTGCTGGGATCCTATTGACTTGTACGGAATACTGGAGTGTTCATATAGAGATACAAAAATAATATTATGGAGTGATCATATTTCCTTATTCTTTACCAACCACGAGCACCCGTAAGTCAAGATGGTCACTTTCAATCAGGTCTAAACATACCCTGAGGCTCCAGATACTTGCGCCTAAACAGTGGGCTCTGGATTTATTATGTACACTATAGTTACATGGCCCAGTAGCATATTATTTAGGTAGCTGGGAACCCTACTAAGTAGGGATAAAGAAAATGCGAACAACAATCCGAAACCCTAAACCCTAAACCCTAAACCACAAGGGTCCTCAGAAGCCGACAGATCTGCCATTGCTGAAGCTACCGTTGGAGGACTGACTGCAAAATGCTGCGGCAAAAGCAGGGACACCATACACCGTAAACCCCAAGGTTTAGGGCGCTCCAAGTTGACAATTCTGTAGCACTTTTCCCCTCAATCCCCGGAACTCTAGCCCCCAAAGCTTCAACCCTTAATCCCTAAACCCCCACCCTTCGCCCCAAACACTGAACATAATGAGTTGACAATTCTGTAGCACTTTTCCCCTCAATCCCCGGAACTCTAGCCCCCAAAGCTTCAACCCTTAATCCCTAAACCCCCACCCTTCGCCCCAAACACTGAACATAATGATTATAGACTTCAAGCCTGCTTTGGAAGGTCAGGTATATAGTCCCCCTGAAGTAGATAGGATATGGGTTATATGGGGATCTTATTCTAATATACCCAAAGCCATATTCTATCTACTTAAGGGGGACTATTGCCCTAAACCCTAAACCCTATGTTCTATCTACTTAAGGGACTATAGGTTTAGGACTCAGGATACTCCAAGACAGAAGAACTAAATGGAAAAGACCACAGAACAAACAAGGTAGCTTTAGGGATCCCAAATGATATACTAGGATTCCCAGGGTAGCTCTTACTATCCCCCTTAATATGCCATGTAATATTCCCTTAAATAATCCCCTTCAAGGAGTTTAGACTATGGCTCATATATTACCCCAATGGGCACATTGCATGGCCCCGGGCCAGAAAGCGTCCTCTGCAACTGCCACGGCCTCAACAGGCTCAGCCGAGGCCTCGGCCTCTGCCTGAGTCATGGGTGGGTTTAGGGTTTAGGGTTTTAGGGCTTAGGGTTTTAGGGTTTAGGGGTTTAGGGTTTCATCTAGGAAAATTTTGGGTGTATTCAGGGATAATCAAAAAGAAAATGGAAACTACTATTTAGGGCTTGTATGAAGGGTTATATAGGGATAACGGAAAATGGAACCTACTATTTAGGGTATAGGGTTTAGGGTTTACGGTTAGGGGATAATGGAAAAGAAAATGGAAGCTACTATTCAGGGTCTAGGGTTAGGGGATAATGAAAAAGAAAATGGAAGCTACTGTTTAGGGCTTAGGGTTTAGGGTTAGCAAAAAAGGGGGCAGATCGCGATCACAGTGCTTGCTGAGAGGTGGGGGTAGCGTGTGGAGTAAGAGGGTGTAAGTTAAGTGGATGGCTGTTCAAGAATTGGAATTACCTTACCGTTGTAGGAGTATATAGAAAATCATAGGGTTACTTTCTTATAGCAACTTCCTGTAATTCTGAGGTCCTTGAAACCCCTAAACCCTAAACCCACCACCCTAAAGCCTTAACAGCAACCGCATTAACCTTGATCCTAAATACTGACTTCCCAATTCCTGGAACTGAACACCTCCAAGCTTGAGACTTTCAGCCCCAAGCCCAACCCCTCCAAGCCTTACCATTTTAGGGTTTACCTGGACCCAAAAGTATGTAACAAAAATGCCTTTGTGGCTATTATTAGGGGTTTAAGCCTATTATGTTACATACTTTTAGGGTTTAGGGTACAGGGTTTAGGACCATGTTACTAAGGGTCCAAGTATTCAAATGCTAGATAATTTGGGCGGCCCAAATGTGTTCCTGTATATGTACTCTGGGCCATATGTACATACTATTTAGGTTTCTGGACCCTCCGAAGTTTACTATACCGTAACAACCCGTGCACAAAGAATGTATAAAATGTCGCAAGCCCTCGTTTAACTATTTAGGCCTTTACTGTTGCAACTCCCTGAGTTCCGCGGTCTGTCCAAGCAAGGGCAAGAAATTTCTGGCGCTAGCCTCTCCTGAACAGCTTAGGGCTTGGTTTAGGTCTTAGTTTTGATAACATGGAAACCCAAAGGGGCCCTTGAAACAAACACCGTCCTTCAAAAAGATGACCATATCAGCTTCCATCTTTGATCAGGAAGGGCAATTTGGGAAAAAGATCACTCCCCACGCTGGATCCAAAATCTTGCAACCCTGAAAACACATCCCTAAATCCTGCCCATAAGCCTTAAACCTTAAACCCTGCAACTCTGTAAACCCAAAACCCTGAAAAGCCTGAGAGTCAATCCCCCACCCAGTAGGGGGTACCGCAAAGGACTGTAGGCATATTAAAGCCCTCTTAATTCCATTTCTAAAGGCTACTACTAAGCTGAGACCTCAAAAATCCCAATCCCTCAATCCAGGGCCCGGCCGCATGATCCGCGTGGCCAAAGAAGGAGCTGAGGCGACGGTTGACAACCTTTCGCATCCAGCATCTCACGGGGGACTTAGTAAGTAGGTTGGTAATGGGCTGTAATAAGTAATGCATAATGGAAAACGGCAGCTACTATAGTATGTAGGGTTTAGGGTTTACTTGCAGGGGAAGGGAGACTTATGTAGAAAAGTATACCTATGACTGCTGCACATTTCTGAGGTCCAGCATTGTTAAGGGTATAGGGCTTAATCCTTGATCTCGCTTGCCTCGTCTTAAACTGGAGTCCCATGTCGATACAGGCGTCATGGTACTGAAACATTGGTGTCTCACATACCAAAAGGGTTTCAGATTTTGCCATTTGTGCCCTGAAGGCCGAATATGCGAGTAATTGGACCCTTGCGGGAATGCATCTGGGCTTCCTTGCAAAGAGGCACCCATACGCAGCCCGAATCTAGTTCCCTCTCCGAAAGCCCTAAACCCAAGCCCCATAAACCCCAAACCCTCAAGCCTTGACCCACAAAAACCGTAGACCCCAGACCGCAACAAGCTCTAAACTCTAAACCCCAAGGAGGAACACTGGTCCTAAATGCAAAAATGCAGTCTGAGGGTTCAGGGTGTACGACTTTGGGTTTGCAAAATCAATGCGGTTTAGGGTTTAGGCTTTAGGGTTTAGGAAAAGGGACCTCTTTCTGGGGACGCCCGCATAGGATCACCACCAAGATGGACCCACAATTTTGAATTCACTGAAGTTGCAAGAAGATCAAAATAAACAGGCTGAGCCTTAACATCAAACATCCCCTGCATATTATAGTACACCACAGTTGGACTTAATATGTTACAGGGGTGAATGTTTTATGTTAGGGGAGCGGGACATTTTCTTGCAGAATCCCAGTATTTTCAATGTCCAGTAAGGGGAATTATGGCTCTGCCCCTACCCCTAAACCCTTAACCCTAAACAAATTCACTCCTTCATTCCCGAGTTAGGGGACATACAGTGATGGTTACCTGCGATTCGCAGAGCCAACCAGGGTGCAAAAAAACCAAACCTTAGTTCTCAAGAGCAGTGCACTGCAACCACAGACTACTTATGATCCCATGCAAGAAGGAACAACTCATGACCTCTGGGTGGTTAGTGGGGAATATAAAGGAAGCCATAACACAATATATTGCCTTATCCGCTCCTCACCGCCAATAAGATGAAGAATTGGCAGGTACTGTGGCGGGAGCAGCCCAAGCACATGCCGCCAGTGCGATGCCCAAACAGAGCTGAGCCCTAGACTATTAGACTATATCATACAACTAAGTATAATACAATATAGTAGATAGTAGAAAATATGGTATGATATAGTATAATATAGTACAGTATAATCTGGTGTACAATAGTAAAATATAATGCAATATACATGGTTTTTTACAAAAGAGTCTCCACATTGTCCCGCTAAATGGCTTAACAGATATTGTTTGAAGCAACTCCTCGCAAGGGAGTTTGCTGTAATAACACGGATGTTGTCCTCAAACGGCACCCGGTCAGGAAAATCTCTGCAGAAATCCCATATCTCCCTGAGGTCCCCTGTTCTGAGAACTCCCCACATGAGCCATAGTCCAAACTCCTTAAAGGGGGTTATATAGGGGACTACTATAGGGGTCATTAAGGGGGATACTAGGAGTTTGGACTATAGCTCACATGAGTAGCCTTTTTTGGTGATTAAACCCAGCAAGATACTATTCCTTATATACAAGACTATACCCCAGAAGGAGGATATAATCTTACTCTATAATGGGTACCATAGTATCCCCAAATAAAATACTACTCACATGCTGTTTGGAAGCAAGCCGTAAACCCTTGAAATGGTAGTTTCCATTTTCTTTTCCGTTATCCCTATATAACCTCTAAATAACCCCATAATATCTACCCCCATGCTGTATGGACCCTAACCCCTAAACCCTAAAACCCTAAACCCTAAACCCTAAGCCCTAAACCCTAAACCCTAAACCGCAGCCTCTTTCTTTTGTTTTTTCTTCGCCGGCTCCTTTGAGGTCTCCTTGGCAGTCTCCTGCACAGGTCAAGCCCGGAGCCTCACACCCTCAACCCCTAATCCTAAGCTGGGGCCTGGGGTTTAGGGTTTGGGGTTTGGGGTTTAGGGTTTGGGGTTTAGGGTTTAATCCAAAACGCGGTTTAGGGCTTAGGGTTCAGGGCCTAAATCCTGAACCTTGAACCCTTAACCCTAAACCCCAAGCCCTAAACTCTAGGGCGAAGGTGGTGATTTGGCATGTAGGGTTGAGTGATGTCACGCACCCAGATTCGGAGGGCGTACAACAAACTTGGGCTAAGCTGTATACACGCAGTCTGTGTGTATATATATATAAGGTACATATATATATATATACATATATACATATATATATACATATATATATATATATATGGAGCCTGCGGTGATTTAAAGTGAAGCTCGTGTGAAGGTTCGTAGAGGCGGGGCGCGACAAGAAAGCTAGCTGTTGTCAAGTCCATTTGAAGTCATGCTTTCGATTTCCTACATGAAGGATAGTTCGAGGTTTAGCCGTTTAGGCACATTCCAATCTGGGGCAATTACAGTCCACCAAAAACTGTCAAAACAACTACCTAAACCCCAAAAGTATGTGAAATAATAGCCCTAAACCCATAATGACAGCCATAAAGGCTATTATCTTACATACTTGTGGGGTCCAGGTAGCTCAGACTTCTTGGAAAAGGGGAGCGGCAGCGACTCCGTCAAAAACACATGGAATGTTACGGAGAGCCCAGGGTTTAGGGTTTAGGGTTTTTGGTTAGAGCAACAACAACCCTAAATCCTAAACCGCGTTTTAGAGCAACAACCCCTGTCGCTTTGGGCGGACAACTGGCTGGCAACCTCACTTGTTCCTTCAAAGTGAGTTGCTGTTAAGGAACTTAAAATAAGTTGCCAGAATGTGGGTATATAGTCAATAATGACGGTATCCGTACCGTGGCAACTTAACTTACGCTCCTTAACAGCAAGCGAGTCAGTACGGTGGATACTAAAAATCCTGCATGACCCTAAGTACCTTATACCTTGGGAATTATGGGACTGTAGTATACTAAGGTCATGCAGGATTTTTAGTATCAAAAATATCATAGGTTGCTCGACTTGGGACCATGTGTACACTGGATCAAACTCCAGAAATCGAAAAACTAGACCTGGGGATCGATGATCATGGAACATATTTATAATGGACATGGGTATAGAGTTCAGAGTGTAGGGACCATGCATACTAGGCGCCATACTAAATAAGCCTCATGCATGTGTACTGTCACAACACAAAATGTCCGGGTAGCTATAAGTTATATACTTGGGCCCCAAAGTAGGTATATGGGAAACCCTTTGGGCCCTAAGTATACGTATACTATATTCCTACATGGACCCGTTGGGCAACTTGAACTGCAACAATCGACTCTGCTGGTCCTTTCAGGAAGCCCCGACTCTCAAAACACATGCATGGGAAAGAAAACAAAATGTTTGACACATGGTACACTTCAACTACATTAGGTGATGCGGCAGAATAGCGTGCATATGGTGAGGTTGTTTATGTGGAGCCAAGTAAGATTGTGTTCCTGCCATATCTTCATGAAATTCAGAATGTGAGCTTAGTCACTATCGGGCAGCGTACTGCAAGGACCACTTAAATGAAGCAGGATGTATACTGGTCCTCCAAGTGGACACCCCATGTATTCACCGTCAACATTGCAAAGGAAGTCTATCTACCCTAACAGCACCATCAGAAAACACAACCTAAAACCCTAAGCCCTAACCCCTCTGCTGTTCCGTTGAAACACTTCCACGGTACCTCTGAACGAACTTCGAATGAGCCATAGTCTAAAACTTCAAACCCTAAACCCAAACTCTAATGAAAGCTGAAAGCTGAAGGTGTGGAACCCACGCTGTACCTTTGCGACTCGCTTCTTGCCACCCTTTGCAGTCGGACCTGCCAGTTTTTTTTTTAATGGGGCTTAGGATTTCTTACTTAATTTAAGCCTAGACCCTGAATCCCTAAACCCTAAACCCCCATAAACCTTAACCCTCCCCCAAACCCTAAACCCTAAAACCCTGAACCCTAAACCTCCCTAAATCCTATTTCCCTAAACCGCGGTACGCCGCTGGGAGAGCTGGGGCTTGGGGTTTAGGGTTTAGGGTTTTAGGGCTTAGGGTTTTGGCATTTTAGGGTTTAGGGTTTTGGGTTGGAAGTTACCTACTGCACTCGGAGGTTCAAGCGACAGAAGAGACAGACTTAAGTCTGTGCTACAAAATTGGCTGTCCTTGTTCGTTGATAAAAACAGCCGAACAGGAGGCGCAAGCTTGGTCTTAGGGATGTTCGGGATATTTGCCGAGACTGCTTTTGCAACATCTGTCGAGACAAGTCCAGCAGTCATTATGACGTCGCTGAGGAGGAAATCCCCGGCGAGAAAGCTCTGCGAACAATCGGCAAAAGGACGCAGCCGGGGCGGCGACAACGACATTAACTCGCACCTTTCCTGTGGCCGTGAGAGAAAGTCCAGTGATGGAGGCGCGCATTTCTTTAAAGCTGGTCAACACACTGCCCCATGTCATGTGGGCTCGTGTGAAAACCCCATGGCCACGCTTCCTATCCTATCTTAAGCCTTATCGCTGTTTTTTTTTATTGGTCATCGTTTTACAGGGGAACTGTCTAATATACTTCTGGAATTCTAAACCTTATCGTTTGTTGTGTGTTGGTGATCGTCTTGCAAGGGAAGCAGCAAATAGGACCGCTCTTGTATAAATTCTGACACGGGTTTTTTTACCCAAGCCCATGTGATTGCGGTTCGAAAGTGCTGCAATTAAGCCTGAGGAATTACCACACCATTTTTAAGAAGACAACTTGAGATACGCTATACCATAAGAAATCACAAGAAATCATACAAGACTTCAATTCCCGACCATGTGCCAGGCAGTCGAAATTGGCCCTGCGGAATGCTGAGTACAGAGCCGCAACATCATTGCGTAATCTGGGTTGCGGCTTTGGAACTACAACTAAATTACGATAGCAGGCAAACCCCATGATTTTCTGTATGTATATTTATACATGTCCATATCCATATTTGGGTAACTTAAGCCCTAAACCCCTAAATCCTCAACTCTCTACACCCATGATAACATGAGCCATTGTCTAAACTCCTAGTATCCCCCTTACTATCCCCTATAGTAGTCCCCTATATAATCCCCCATATAACCCCCTTTAAGGAGTTTAGACTATGGCTCACATGGTAACTTAACTTAAAGTTCTTTAGCCGCAGCCCAGTATTGGAGGATACATTTCCGTGCATTAGGGCTTATAGAGTCTGGCCTGCTCGGCTTTGGCATTGAGGTTGGGAGCTTAGGGTGTTTAGGGTTTAGGGTTTAGGGTTTGAAGAGTCAAGGGTTTAGGGGCTTTGGATGGCTGTGGGTTAGGGGTATAAGCTTTCGGGTGTAGGAGTTATGGATAGTACACTAGACCTGTAGTCCGGGCAACTGTAAGGTCTACCCTCACCATACTGCCGGGTATACTGGGGAAGCACTCTTTTCTGTAACTTGCACCAGCGTATAAATCTTCAAGCTAAAGCTCTAAACATAAGCCCTAGTTTAGGGTTTAGGACCGCAAAAAAAAGATTTCCGTGTGCTGACCATCAAGTAGGGCTTACCCTCCGACAAAGAAGTTGTAGGGGTACTACTGCTGATGCTCAACAATCCGAATTACTTAGTATGCTACAATACCAGAACTCCCATGAAGCAAAGCTGTAACCCCACAAAAAAAAACAATAGTTCATAAGAAGACTTCAAAGTTCTTTTGGTCATGCGAATCTTACAACCTAAGCATCCCTAAGCGCAAAATCCCAAAACCCTTCCCTGGAATACCATAGCCCTAAACCCTAAACCCTTAAACCCTAACACGCAAGGGAAGGGGTTCTCCGGAAGATCCATGCGAGCTTCATATGACAGAATGTGAAAAGTACAGAAACCAACGTTTTACAGTGTATTCAGCTTGCGCGGTATTGTGCGTTCGAGGAACGGATGGTCGTGATTCCGCGGATTTTTCCTGTAAAATTCTGCGAGCAACCTTGATTGAAGATGACAATTTTGCACGTTGTAGGAATGAAAAAATGCAAAAAACAATGGTTTGGCACAATGCCAATGAGAAGTGTTACGTCGTACCCCCAGAAAGTGCGAAGGTGCGTGCATGAGGGTTCCCGAAATACTGAATTACAGGTTAGGATGGCTGTCGCTGAAGCGAACGTAATTTCCTCCCCGGCTCCACCCCGCCCCCCAAATTTCCAAGCCGAGCCAAACTTGACGCAATCGATGAGACCTGGGCTGCGGGAGAACCCCGGGCGTTGGGCGAACCCTAAACCCCAAACCCTCAGAGTCCAGGACAGCCAAACTGCTACCCAGAAGCCTGGCGCATCCAGGCAGACTTCGGGGTCCGCCTCCGCAGAAGAAAGTTGTGGCTTGTGGGCTCCAGGTATACGTTGGGAGAATGGAAAATGAATTAGAAATTGCTATAATGGGGTTATATGGTGTTTACGTAGGGTTTGGGGTTTAAGGATTAGGGCGCTTTAGGTTTCAGGGTTTTGGGCTTTAGGGTTTAGGGTTTGGGGCTTTAGGGTTTCGGGTTTTGGGCTCTGGGCTTTAGGATTTTGACCTTTAGGGTTTGAAGTTTGGGGCTCTGGGCTTTAGGGTTTGGGGCTTTAGGGTTTGTGGGTAGGGATTTAAGGTTTTGCGCTTTAGGGTTTAGGGTTTTGGGCCTTAGGGTTTTGGGTTTTGGACTTTAGGGTGTTGGGTTTGGGGCTCTGGGTTCTAGGGTTTCGGGCTTTAGGGTGTATGATGTTGGGCTTTATGGTTTAGGGTTTAGGGCTGATATGTGGGCTACAAAAGTTAAAGTTAGGTAAAATGTCAATCCAAACAAATAAGATGGTGGAACCTCTCTCCATACTCTGGGGGCCTAGGTAGTGGTTAGATGAAGGAACATGTACGTCGGCCCGCCGGCGCTGTATTTGCCTAGGCAGACATGGGCTTAGTACCTAATGTTAGCGAATATTGGGGTTATATAGGGAATTCTAGGGGCTTATACAGGGATTATATATTGCGATAATGGAAAGATTACTATTTGGGGTTTAGGGCTTTAGTCTATCTAGGTTATAAGGTTCTTCAACTACATGCAAAATATTAGAGGATGACAAATTCTCCATGCTTCTACAGTATATCATGCCCTAGACCCTAGACCCCTAAACCCCTAAACCCTAAACCCTAAGCCCTAAACGCTAAGCCCTAGACCCTAAGCCCCCAAAACCTTAGACCGCAGGCAACTAACTTCACCACGTCCGGGCCTTTCCGGCTTCTTTCCGAAGCTTCAGTCATTTAGGGTTTCAAAGCGGGTTATATAGGGGTTATATAGGGATACTGGAAAAGAAACTACGACATTGTAATAGGGTTTAGGGTTTCCTCCAACGAGGAATTCTTCATGCTACGGGGCCCGCACCACACACACCCTGCCCGAAACTAATTCAGAGTCCATGTACCCCGTTTTAATAGGTACTGATTCCGAACCCAAACCCTAAACCATGTGATAAATGTCTTTATAGAGGATACCCATGCGCATAGACTTTGCTCAAGACCTGAACCCGCACAACATGTAAAGGCCTGCCTTCTCAACAGCACTTGACGGCATTTGACTTCCACAGAAATCTGGGTGGTTTTCAACATGAGGCTCCCTAAGGCCCTAAGGCACCCAAGCAGATGATGTGGGGCCTTATTAGGGATCTTTTAGGGAGTATTTTCACAAACTACCGCATAATTTGCGGAAGCTTACAATGTCCTGAGTGAAATATGGAGGTTGCACCACAAAGACTTGCAGCACAAATCCATTCCCACATGCTATCTACAAAACCCTGATTCAAGCCCCCCTCACCAAACCTCTATATTGGAGTTCACCAACATAGTCTTTACACCATCCCTAAGCAGGGACCCCATAATCATCTCATATTCTCTATATCGGTTTAGGGTTTAGGGCTTAGGGTCTGCTTCAGGTCCCCTGGGCTCCCCTGTTTTGAGAGACTTCGAACCCGGAAGCTAGTCCGTTGCCTGTTTGGTTTCCTGCGGAGGGTCCATGGCACCAGCAGCCGACCCCTTGCAGGGTTTCAGGTTTTCGGGGCTGGGTCAGGGAAGTCTAGGTGTAAGGTTCAGAGGCTGGGAGGTTTTGGGGTGAATGTAGAGGCCCATTTAGTCACCAGTCATGCAAGAAAAGTGTTGAGAACGAAAAGCTTACCGTGGCAACAGATAACCTGGAATTTCAGAAGGAGGCGTACATAGACCACTGTCCCCTTTCAGGAGCCTTTGTGGGGTTCCATGACTGTTTGGGGAATATATCGTACGTTTTGGGATGTCCACGTTGCTCGGCCTACCTGAGGAAGATGTGCAGGTTTCCTAAAACTAGAATTAATTACCATTTAGGGGTCTGTATAATAAGGTTTGAAGTATTTGGGGGGTCTTTATTGGGGTCCACGTATTGCGGGAGACTAGCATTTGACACCTGAGATTAGACCCTAAACCCTAAACCCTAAACCCTAGACTTAAGGTGCAAGGTTTACCTCAAATGGTCCAAGGCAGCAATGTCGAAGAGTTTCCAAGCGGGTAGGTATACTACGAAACACCACGTGTCATGCACGCGGTTTAGGGTTTAGGGTTAAGGGTTTAGGGTTTAGGTGTAATAGTACTTATGAGGTCTAGCAGACTGTAGCACATTACCTTGATATATTTCGGCTATTTCCTACCTATATCATGTTGGCACACTTGTAACTCTGACATTAAACCTGGCACTAGCCCGCCCCCTTAACATAACCCAGCTTAACGTCAACCTGCACCCCTACTGGTTCTTTATCGGCTTGTCAAATGTTTTCTGTTGACAGCACGGTTTGATATCCAAATCTTTGTTTGGATTTCATATCACAACAACCACACAAACGTCTCCAACGATGAACCCGGGCTAGAAGAAACCCTACCTGAACCCTAAAAGTATGTAAAATAATAGCCCTAAACCCATAATAACAGCCATAAAGGCCATTATTTTACATACTTATGGGGTCCAGGTAAAGCCTAAATCCGCACCCTGGACTGAAGCTCGCAAATCCTGGACCCTAACCCCTGAATGTAATTGCACTAACAACCCTAAACCCAAAGCCCGGCACCCTGAAACCCTACATCGCGAAATCCACACTCTACTACCTCAGAGTTTCACTTTCACCGACTTTTTTGGGCGTCTTTAACCCCTTCGCCCAATAACAACCCAGCCCCCCTGACTATATCCCCAAATACACTTATATAGCAGAGGGATACGCATTACGAGAGGGTGACGGTGTTCAATATGTGGGAAGGGCTTCGGACTTCAAGCCCCAAATCCAAACACCACCAAACTGATGATCCCTATCCGCCTTCAGCTGCTCATGCATTTGCTGGAGAAGATTGATCCCGACGGGCCGGTATTCCTGCTCTGCCGGACTTCGGGCGTACCTTTTAACCCTAAAATCACTGGTTCTTCGTAGGCAACAAGGTAATAAGAACCAGCAAGTAAGCCAGTTTCGAGCTTAGGGATTGGAGGAAGACTGCTGAGGGTTTAAGCGCAGGTGTTTACTGGTCGGGGTTTGTAGGTACCCTAAGACTGTGCAGTATATGCCTGGGCCCCAAAGCTTGTATGCGGGGAATCCTTCTGGGCTCGAAGCCTATACTATATACAGCAATTAAAGCTTGAAATTCTAACCCCATGTCTCAGCAACGTAGAAACCACCAGGAGGTCAGCAATGATTGCAATGCAGAATTCTCAACATGAAGCTAAACTAGCGAAGGCACAGAAACGTCTAAACAGGAGGGAAAGTGTTTGGGCATAGCATTGAAATGGTGCTGGGTTGGGTGTAGGATTGTCATAGTGATGTTCGTGGCAGGGACAGACCATGATGCGCTCATACTGTTGATGGACAAAACCCTGCATGACCCCATATACACAAACGGTAGGAATTGTAGTAGGAATGTGGTACTATAGCACTCAGAGTCATGCAAGCTTTGTCCGTCAAACGCGGTCACTGCTTTACCGACCCGTGAGCTCGGTATGCAAAGACACTTTGTCCAGGATTCCAGGCTGCAGTCATTTGTGCCAAATGACTCCTGCATACTCGTATTAAACAATCCCAACCATAATATGGAACCCTCACCAGCAGTGGCCATATCTAATTCGGAGCATATTTAACCTTCCGGGTGGGGGGTTGTTAAATGTTAGTATTAGGGGGGTTTCAGAGGCTGAGGTGAACAGAAGGCTTCCGATGACGGAGTAGGGCCAGTCCATACAGAAAGAAGGTTGAAACAGTTTGTAGTCTTAGTCCTTGCATGATCGTGCCGACTCAGAAATCTCCCTGTCTTGCCCACTCCAATAAAACACACAAACTCCATAATCCCTGTAAGCGTTGCAGCCGAAGAGCTGGAAAGTGCTTTGGACATAACAATGGCAAGGGCAGAAAGACCGAAGACCAGCAACTCTAAACATGCACAGCCAAAAAACCACAATGGCGACAGCAAACAGTCAAGGTCGTCATGGTCATCGTCACCATGATCGTCATCGTTCGCCGTCGCTGTCATGCAGCCGTCGCAGCAGCAGCAGCAGTTGCACCAGCAGCAGCAGCAGCTGCGGCAGGATATCGCTGTTCTTTTAAGGGCTAAGGAGTGGTCAGAAGCATCAAAATTCTGATCGTTGCAATGGCTCCTGAGGAACGGCCTCTGGAAACAGTGACGATAGCCTTGGCAGCAGGCTGGGTGTCGGTCTGGAATATATGAGCTATAATCTAAACTCCTTAAAGGGGGTTATATGGGGGATCATATAGGGGACTACCATAGGGTTGATTAGGGGGGATACTAGGAGTTTAGGCAATGGCTCATATGAGCTCCAGGAAATATTTCTCAGAAAAAGGGCTCCTATGTCCACCCTTACTGTAATGGTCCCCTGCTTGCCCTAGTAGTAGCTCATATGTGGGCTATGGGGGGGTTATCAGTTGTCAAGATCCCCTTCAGGCTTAACATGAAGACTTTATATAATTGTTTCGTACACGCATCATACCGTTGTTGGTAATGGGGCCTGGCTCTCCGTGTTCTAGGATGCGTGTTCCCGGGGGACAGTCACATCCCGAACCCCTGGCTATACTCATATCTAAGGTGGGAAAGTGCAGCCACGTATCGAAGGAGACACGCCCAAACCATAATATATCAGATTAAGTGATCACCCGGTCCGCTAATGGTGGATAGTAAGGATCACCCTAATGCAATCGTAGCTGTCTGCTGTGTTCAATTGAGTTCACCACAAAGGGTACCCAAGATTATTGAAAGACCCTAACCGTCATCTCTAAACCATGAACCCTATGCTCCTATAACTGCAGGGGAAGTGTCAAAAACGTTGTCTCTCTTGGGCCCCAACTATAAAACAAAGGGACAAAAAATGCTACGCTTAGCCGCTAAACCCTAAACCCCTAAATGCCCCCCCTATCCCTACCATCCATAAACTCTAATAATTCGTTTAAGGACGCCCTGCTATACACCCAACCCTAAGCCCTAAACCCCAAACCTCAAAACCCTAAATACGTAAATACTCCCTAAACTAAATCTACGATGGCTGTCCCATTTCAACTCCTAACCCAAGAACCCTCAACCCTAAACCCCTAAACCCTAAACCATCCTAAACCCTAAACCCTTAACCTATATACCCCTATATATATATATATCTCTCTCTCTCTCTCTCTCTAGATATCCCTGTATATCCCTGTATATCCCTTGAGAATCTTCAAATGAGGCCTCGGCTTAGAGGCTACCTGAGGCATCTCTGCCTGTAGAAACTTCATCGTGTGGTCGGCCTTAGGGCGGCTGGAAGGTTGAGGGCTTAGGGGGTTCATGGCTTAAGGGTTTAGGGTTTAAGGGTTTAGGGTTTAAGGGTTTCAGGGTTTAGGGGTTGAGGGTTTAAGGCTTTCAGGGTTTAGGAATTTCAGGGTTAAAGCTTATATATGCGTTTACAGATAGGGGTTTTTATTTAGGGCTGGAGGTTTAGGGCGTTAGGGCTTTCAGGGCTATAGGTTTAGGGCTCGGGCTTAACATTGAGGGTTTAGGGCTGAGGGTTGTGTTAGGGTTTCGCAGAGGATGCAGATCTTAACCTTGCTGGGTTGTTGATACCTGGACCCCAAAAGTATGTAAAATAATGACCTTTATGGCTGTTATTAGGGGTTTAGGGCTATGATTTTACATACTTTTGGGGTTTAGGCAGGGAAGGGAAACGAGAGTGGAAGCTGCTATTTCTAGTTTAAGTCTCAGGGTTTCGGGTTTCGGGCTTCGGAAGGAATTAAGTGCAACAGGGAAGCTACTATTTAGGGCTGAGGTTCATGGGGTTTAGGGTTTAGGCTCAACCACGGGGACAGAAAATGGAAACTACAGTGTTACTGTGCATTTTGCGGGAGGAGCTGTAGGGATCCATTTCTTCTATTCCCTACTTCCATCAAGCAAGTAGGTTATCATCAGTTGCGTGTCAGTTTGCGTAGGATTGCCTCTGCAGTGCTTCGCCCAGTAGGTTTGCAGAGTTCCTGGCAGGCTCAAAGCTCACAGTTGGAGGGTGTTAGGCTTCACCGGGTGGACAAGGCCATGAAAGGCACCCTAAACCCCGAAACCCTAAACCCTACTCATCCCTGTAACCATGCCTTGTACCCCAAGAAACGTCACATGAGCTATAGTCTGAACTTCTAGTATCCCCCTGAACAACCCCGCTAATTCTCCCCTATATAATCCCCTTGGAGGAGTTTAGACTATAGCTCACATGCATGGACCCCACTTTACAAGCTGACCTGAAGCATCCTTCATCAATCCAAACAGGCTGCAGAAGTGAAATAGAGTATCCCATGATCAAAGGAACCGGTGCTAGGGGGGAGTTGGGCAGCTAATGTAGGTAACATTAATCAGCGGATTGTATAAGGATGATGTAGGGATCCACTTCTCCCCTCTCCCTCTTAAACCCTAAACCGTAAACCCTAAACCCTAAACCCTATCCGCATCTGCATCTCGAACCCTGAATCGGGCGAGCACCTATCCTTTCCCAAGCTGACACGGAAAAAAACAATGTAGCCCCTTCTTAGAGGAATGTAGTCTCCTGTAGCCTGTAAGGGATTTGGAACCCCAGTAGAGATTATAATTTCAGCTAAATATTAGGTTTCTAGGTAACAGAAATTAAAAAACAAATTCAGGAACCTTGTAGTAGCCTTTATAGGGCCTTTCTGGGGTGCCATGTTAGTTTGCTGGAGGGTATACCTTAGCGCTACGCTTCGTCGGTGGATCCCAGATAAGTACTCTCGTCATCCCCCCCAACAATTCCTAACCCTATACCCCAC
Source organism: Symbiodinium pilosum (assembly GCA_905231905.1). Taxonomy (NCBI): domain Eukaryota; class Dinophyceae; order Suessiales; family Symbiodiniaceae; genus Symbiodinium; species Symbiodinium pilosum. Next base: position 22,498 of record CAJNIZ010043723.1, read on the forward strand.
ATATCCCTACGTTCCAAGGCCCCACTTGCTTGAGAAAATTTCACATGTCATTACAAAGCTCTGAAGGGGAAATGGCTCAAGGAGGCATACAGTATGTACTGTAGCCTAAACTCCTTAAAGGGGTTATATACGGGATTATATAGGGGACGATTATAGGGCTTATTAAGGGGGATACTCGGGCTAAGACTATAGCTCATATAGGTGACCTTGCAGTTCCTCCATACTCTCTAGTCCTCCCTCGTGCTTCTCAGGATCCTTGAACTTTCCTCTTACCTCCCGCGCAAAACCCCGGAACCCTCAACCCTCCAATCTCAGGGGCAGGCCGTCACGGTTTTCTTGAACAACTTAGCGTGCAGCTCTGCTGGTTGGAGTTGAGGATTTGGGGTTTAGGGTTGGCGGTTACAAGTTCAGGGTTTACAGTGTCAGGGTTGTGGGGTTTAGGCGTTGATGAGGTTTAGGGGTTCGTTAGGGTTTAGGTTCGGTACTGCCCCCCCCTCAGTAACAGTTGGATAATAATTATATTATGGTTATATATAGCCCTTAATAGGACCCCTAATATAGACTGTTATTGCCCCTATAAACCCTATAATCCCAGCTTCCATTTCATTTTCCATTTTCTTTTCCATTTGATTCTCCAGTATAGGGGGATAATAACCCTAATGTTACTGTTACTGGGCGTTTACCTAATAATCCCCACATATTCCCTAGGTTCCATTCATTTTCCATTTTTCCATTTGATTCTCCATTATAGGGGGATAATAACCCTAAACCCTAAACCCTATAAATATAATATGGCTATATATATATATATATCCCTTAATAGGACCCCTAATATAGACTGTTACTGGGTAGGGGCAGTACCCAAGGTTTAGGGTTTAGGGTGTTGCCTGTCAGCTCCGAGGCTCAGAGTGAGGATTCAGGGTTTAGGGTTTAGGGTTTAGGAGCCGTACTTATGGGAGGGGGATGCATATGCTAGGCCTTAAGAAGCAAGGTACAATGCTTTGTGCTCTGAGCTACTCCATTATGCACCCCACCTGCCATGAATGCCCAAATCTAGCATGTACTTTCTGGATTTGAGCCATAGTCTAAACTCCTAGAATCCCCCTTAGTGACCCCTACAGTAGTCCCTTATATAATCCCCTATATAACACCCCTTTAAGGAGTTTAGACCCTAAACCCTAAACCCTAAATCCTAAACCCTATATAACCCCCCCTTTAAGGAGTTTAAACTACAATACATATTTAAAGGAGTTTAGATTATAGCTCATTTAGCTCCTTATTGTCTCACTCTAGAGTCGGAAAATCCTGAGCCCCGAACAGCATTTAATCCCAAAGAATCGCCCCCGGCCACACGGTTTAGAGTTTAGGGTTTAGGGTTTAGAGTTTAGGGTTTAACCAGACTTTCAGAGTCCAGCAGTCTGTTTAAGCTCAAGCCCATAGTTGAACGATCGGAGTCTGGAGATCGGTTTTCTCAAAAGTGTCCGGGACTAAGTTTTTTTGGGAGAGGATGTATGGTTGTGACAAAGTGGGGTTATGATCTGTATAAGTATGTGTAGTAGAACCACGCAATTAAGGCTTTCTGTACGGTACTCTCCCATGGCCCATAGCTTATAGCTAGAGATACCCCCTCACCCGGAGAAAAAAAAAAGAAAAAACAAGGCAACGCCTTGTGGATTCTGCCTGGTCCTAAAAAACATATTTTGCAACCTTGATGTTGCAGTCCCCCTTCAGTAGATAGAATATGGGGTATATGGGGATCTTATTATGATATTCTGCAATTCCAAATTGCATCTACTTAAGGGGGATGGGCTCCAGGAATTACAGCCACCAGAAAAGGCCTATGTAAATTGAGGGTTTCGCGATGTGAAGCGCGGTGCATGTCATCGACGAAGAAAGGGGACATGGGATTGCGGGAAGTTCTGGGTTGTAGGACCCTTAACCTCAAAACCTAAACCCTGAACCCTCAACCCCTAGTTACTACTGCATTGAGATTCACCGACAACCTCCCAAGCAGAGGAAAGGGGCTGGTGATTGCCCAGGTCGAGCTACTTAAGTGCTAAATCGGAATCTGAAACGACGTAATCAAGAGCAGATTGTGGTGGCCAAACCCTTTTTTGCGACCTTGTTTGAGTAAAACCTCTTCCCCCCTTTTGCAACTCATGCTTGGTTCACCTGAGCATCGTTCCTTTGGTGGTTGAACCCAGTAAGATTATATTCTTTACATAAAATACTAGATCCCAAGGTCATAATCTTACTCTATAGTGGGCAACAAAGTAGCCCCAAATAGAACATGACTCGCCTGAGGTCGGGGCATGTGGCTTGCTCTTCTTTCCCTGTTTATGGGGCACAGCTCTGGGGATCATGCGGAATTTTCTGAGAATGGTTGATGACTTCCTGGGGGTTAGAAGGGAATAAGGGAATACGGTCCCTATACATGTATACAGAATATATATATATATATAATCCTTGTATAATGTACTCACTTATCCCCGGACGAGGATTCGGATTACAGATTAACTTTGCAGCGCTGCAACCCCAGACCCAAAACCCTTAACTCTTGCAGGGTTGAGGGTCTGGTCTCGTGTACATGAGCTCAGAACAGGGCATCTACAGCTAAAGCTGCATTTCTACCGAGCAGGTTGGGAAAGTAGTCATTGGCTGCGGTTTATGGTGGGACTGTGACTCCAATTGCCTACAGCGCAAAACTAATTACCCCTGAGTTAGTTGGTAGAACTTAGGTGGATCCCCGCTGTAATAGTGGTACAATACAACAGGAAGATAGGAGGGGGGTCCACCTAGGAGTGAGTAGGTATGACCCGTAAAAACCGTAACCCAAAACCCCTAAACCCCCAAACCCTAAACCCCTAAACCCTAAATCCTAAACCCTAAATCCTAAACCCAGAACCCTAAACCCTCAAGCCTAAAAGCCGGGCGAAGAACCTCGAGTGGGAGTCTTTGTGTGTTCTGCAAAAATTGCTTGCGATTAGTTGAGCCATAACCTAAACTCCATAAAGGGAGGGGGTTATCTAGGGGATTTTTTGGTAGTTTCCCTAAATTACTGTTCCCAAAATGGGGGAAATCTATATAGGGCCCCGTAGTATAATGGGAACCCAAATATAGGACCCCGTATTATAGGGCATTTAGACCAATCCCCATATGAGGGACAACTATAGGGGTTATTAAACGGGATGTTAGGAGTTTAGACTATAGCTCAGTTGATCCCAGTATCTCCCAAGGAGCTACAAGTAGATAAGGGTTTAGGGTTTAGGGTTTAGGGTTCAGGGTTTAGGGTTTAGGGGAAACCCAAACCAGATAGTCTGGAAGGACGCGTTCGGGATGCATAAGCCCTAGAAGAAGACATCTCTTAAAGTCTCTGCATTCCCCTTTCAGCAGTTCAGGAAATGACCTGCATGGGGTAGTACAATTCATGGGGATATGCTCTTGTTTTCAAAGAGGAATGCCTTAAGGATTCCAGAGACATGGAGGGGTTATGAGGTTATTGGGGCCCTAAACCCTAAACCTTAGGGCCCCATATGACAAACTCCCATATGATGGACAGATGAGGCATGCGGGCGCCAAAGGAGCGCCAACTTGCGAGGTGCAAAAACCCCTAAAAACTCTACACCCTGCAGCCCCCCTTTAAGTAGATAGAATATGGCTTTGGGTACTTTATAATAAGATCCCCACATATCCCATATTCTATCTACTTAAGGGGGACTATAATCCCTAGAGAACCCTAAACCCTAAATCACTAAACAATGCTGCAGAAACTCCAAGCACATTGTGGAAGTCGCACAGTCACATTAACCATAATCACCATACCATGTCATGGCAATAGCTGCTTTTCAAAAAATGTCATCGCTACAGCGTTACAGAACAATGAAATGGACCTCTTTCATAGGTCCAGAACCTTTAACTCGCACATGTTACCTTTGAACTCAGAGAATCTGTCCTGGAAAACGAGCAAGAATTCCTTGCAGCTGTTTAGTGCAGAGCTAGAGTAAGCCAAGCGCTAAACCCTAAACCCTAAACCCCAAACATCCCTAGACAAAAGTAGCCCAACCCAGCTGCGTTCCATTGCCTTCGAGTGGTTCTCAGTCTGCAACTGAAGGCGGCAGACATTTCCACGGTTTAGGGTTTAGGGTTTAGGGTTTAGGGATAATTACAGTTGCAGCTTGATATGGGGTTTCCTGAAATTAGGGGCACCATTTTGGGGGCCCAATCTATAAAGGTTCCGATATTTTGGGAAGTTACCATACAGGCAGGGCAGGGAAGGCTTTTACGCCTGAGCGAGGTCACCTGCAAAATCATGTTTCGATCCGAGACACCATGCAGCTTACTTAGCGCATGCATGGGTGAAAATTCTAGGTATATTGGGGTTCCATAGGGGTAATATAGAGTAATATTGGGTTTAGGGTTCAGGGGGTAAGCTATGCTGTTTTCCATCAACAGGAAGATGCAACATGGACCGCAAAGCTCAATAATCCTTAGGGGACCCTCATAAGGAACCGCTAGTTCTCTGCGAATCCCCATATCACAGCCTCCATTGGTTCTGTCCAGAATGAGACAAGACACTTAAACATGCTAACAACGGTCCTAATCATACTACTCAAAAATAATCCCGTGCAGGGCAGTGGCTCTAGGTTGGAGATATCCTTTCACAGCGCATAATGCCTTTAAATTGTATGATATTGCACTACCCTTATATTATACAACATAATATGATATCATATTATCTTATATTATAGTCTGTTATATCAAATCATATTATACATACGATACTATATTATACTATACTATAGGAGACAGGCTTTGCTTTCACTGTCTGGGGCTCAGGTTGGGCAACGCCGTGGTCGGATCACTCACACCTGGATTGAAAGCTGAAAGTAGAGTTTACAGTCCCCCTTAAGTAGATAGAATATGGGGTACATGGAAACTACTGTTTGCCCCACTTAAGTAGATGGAGTGTGGGGTCTACGGGGATCTTATTGTTCTATACCCAAGGCCATATTCTATCTAATGAAGGGGGACTGTAGATTTATGGCCTCGCCCCATCAATACCCTCCCCCAATGCTGCTGAAGGAACTTTTTCAAAACCCACCAAAACAACCCCCCAAAAGCCAAACCCCAAAACCTCAACAGCACAATTGTGCAAGAAACCTAGACACAATCGCCAGAACGCCAATGGATGGAGGAAATCTCGAACCACACCAAAACCCTGAAACCCTAAAGTCCTCGTTGCGGCGCTTTGGAAATCCTAAGTAGGGCCAGCTTTCCTCCATCCAATCCACCGCGGCTAGCTGCTCCCGCAGTATAGGGGTTTAGGGTTTAAGGTTTAGGGTTTAGGGAATTTTTTGAAAATCAGGGAGGATATCTAAAAAGGGGGTGGGGTTCCCCAAGCTCCGTGCCCAGCCTCGCCGAGAGATCGGTCGATGGCGTATACAGCGAAGACTTGCCACAAACGATTCAAACCTCAGACACATTGACATGGGAGCTTCTCAAAACGGGCGGCGCCTTAAAATACAGGGAGAAATTGGGGTTGCGAGGGATTTGGGCGCCGTTTAGGAAAGATGTAATAATCCTTGAACCCTAAACCGCACATGGAGAAATACATGATGAAGTTTACATTGGCTCTTGCCCCGGGGCCCCAAGTCTAGAATATAGATTTAGGGTTTAGGGCTTAGGGTTTAGGGCTCAGGGCTTAGGGTTTAAGGCTTAGGGTTTAAGGCTTAGCAGGGTTTCAGGTCTAGGGCTTAGCGCTTAGGCTTTAGGGCTTACGTAGTGTTTGGGCTCAGGGTTTAGGTTTGAGGGTTTACGGCTTCGGGTTTGGGGTAGAAATTATCTGCACTTTGGGCCCGCAAGTCTGCACGTAGTACCTCCTGTGTCCATTTGGAGCCCTAAGTCTGCGGGGTGATGATTCTACAGGCAGTACATGAGCAGCCGCATCGCCAAGTCATGTTTTATAGTTACCTGGGACGGAATCTAACGTACTTGGAGGGTCAGTGGGGACGTAGTCGCAGGAGGTCCACCCCAATCAGGCTTCCTGCTAGCAGGGAGGGATATATACCTATCTATAGCGACCTGCTGGTCTTCAACTGCAAGCCATATTGGATAAGCCCAGTGACCCCCAGTTATTAACTACTCGGTAAGTCCCCCTGACCGGCCAAGTAGATAGGCGTTACTGGCGGGGCACAATGAGCCGATGCCCACGTGCCAAAATTTCAACACAATCTGTGCCCTGAACGCCAGAACTCTTATACGACAAGCCCTACACCCTGAGTCCTAGCCCGCAAGACCCGAAAGCCTACACCAAAACCCCACAAAGGACCACACTTCAAAATACTGGGTTGCTGTTAAGGAACTTAAATTAAGTTACTATATTGGGGAAACCCTATTATTTACCATATATACCCATTATGGTAACTTAATTTAAGTTCCTTAACAACCCAGAATACTCCATGACTTTGAGACAACCCCACGTGCCGGAAATCTTTTCACACATGTCCAGTTCACATTTATCCCTGGAAGCCCCGCCCTTACTTACTTCAGGGAAGCGATTTCACTCAACCCAAACGCTAAACCTCTATGAACCCCTATATAACCCCTATAACCCCCAATGCACTATAGTCCTAGATAGCCCCAATACAACCCCCCTAAAACCCACGACCCCCTGCTAGGTCCCCAACCTGCAAGGGCATCGCTGCCCCAACGCATGTTTGGCGCGGCGGTCCTAGCACCGTGAAGCTGAAACCATCCACCAGTGGGCAGTTTATGGGTTTTATGGGTTTAGAGTTCAAGGTTTTAGAGCTTTTACATGGGTAATTAGTTTGCATAGGGCTCTCTGGCATATGAGCCATAGTCGAAACGCCTAGTATCCCCTTACTACCCTCTATATCCCCCTTTTTGATGCATTTAGACCATATAGCTCTTATCACGCCTTCACCTCCCTGTTTAGAGTTTTTCCCCGTGCCGTTCTGGAGAACATGATAAGCTAGCACCCTTTTTCTGAGCAAGGTCTTCTAGGCTCATCAGACGCATTTGAGGGATTTGTCTTGAGAGCTTTGAAACGCGCAGTTTGTTGGGCGTAGCTTGCAATGAGCATGATATAGCTAAATGCTAGAAAAGGAAGGCAATTCTTCAGACTCGTATAGTGCTTGGGGTTTAGCATTTGAGGTTCAGGATTGTGCGCGACAATGTGGTCCAACATACTCTAGGATTCTGACAAATTCATGCCTCTCAAATCCTGACTAGGGACACCCAAATCCCTGGAAAGCTCGAATAGGTCCACAGGGTCTCTAACGGCCCCTCATCCTGAAAAACCCAAATCACGAGACAGCGACACTCTCCATTTTCTGGATCCGCAATACGGGCTCGCCGCCAGTCCGACATGCAACCTCCTCTTCCTGACCTACTCATTCACTGTTGGGAACGGGGCTGGGAAGAAACTGGAAGCTACTACGTTGCCTTGGCTTTAGGGCCTAGTCCGGAGTGGGAGATGGAAAAGAGAATCCCTAAACCCTAAACCCCTAAACCCTAAACCCTAGGCCCCTGTGTATTCAGAGCTGAGTGATAGGGCTGAGTTCGGAAAGGGGAAATGGAACAGACAAATCTGGGTTGCTGTTAAGGAACTTAAATTAAGTTACCATAATGGGTATATATAGTAAATAATAGTGTTTCCCCAATATAGTAACTTAATTTAAGTTCCTTAACAGCAACCCAGAAATGAGAATTGCTGTTTTGGGGCTTAATTTAAAGCCTTCGTTCGGGATGCGGGCCCCGATCCCTGCAGTACTCTCCATAGGACGCCCCCAGAATGGTGCCTGTAGCATATTCCCCTATTCCCAGCTAAGCTTGATTCAGGAAGCTTCGCTATTGCCAGCTAACACCACCCAACGCACCACCGAAGCACACTTTCAATGGAAAGTTTTCTGACAAGTTGCTCCCAATCGGAACCTAGCATAAACCCTAAACCTACACGTAGGGACCGCCTTTGCAAATACAGCAAATAACTGAAAAAGGCGGCGGCCGATCGTCTGGTTGAGTTTACCCGGCTTTCGTGCCATTGCCAGAATGGATTCGCTTAGAAGGAATATCTTGGGGGCTTTATAGGGGATATACAAGGTTAACTTTAAAGATCTGGATGTCTAGTAAACAGCTCCTTAACAGCAGTCCAATTTCAGGTTTTGGGGCGCACAGGACTCCCCCTGCCAACACTTCGCACGACGTTGTGACACTGAGCACCCATACTGCTGGCCATTGTAAACAGCGGTTTCGGAGCCTGGAATCAGGCCCTATAGACCCTAAACCCAAGAGCTGGGATTCTTTTCTATTTGAACCACCATGTAATGTGCGGTCCGATGAGACTGTCATCATCTGCCCAGATAATTTCCGAGCTTGAACAGGGCACTTCGGGTCATGTAGGCATCAACAATACCGCGGGCAAGGAGGCACTTTGACGAAAGCAAAGCGGAATCCATCAACTTTATGTATGCAGTAGTTCTTCTTTCAGTCTTAGAGAGGATAACTTTAGCAATTGCAGCTAAATGCCCTAGTTGCCGAGTTCCCTGGCCCCCAAACAGTGTACACTTTTTATTCTAACGGGAATATAAGAACCCCAAAGTGTAAAGTGTACCTACCCAGCTACTAAGATGCCCTCCAGAGTTCCCAACTCACACTAGGGTGGATACCAAAAATCCTGCATGGGTTTAGGGTTTAGGGTTTAGGGTGACCCTAGGTACCTTATACCTTGGGAATAATGGTACTATAGTATACCTAGGGTCATGCAGGACTTTTTGTATCAACAGTAGGGTGCAGAGCCATCGATGAAAAGGCAACCCGTGGGGATCTCTCAAACAAGTTGGCCCTTAGGGAACACAGATTTCACAAGGGCCCAAATAAACTATATAGTAGCTTCCATGTTCTTTTTCATTATCCCTATAGAACCCAACATACTATATAGGCTTCCATGGAATTTCATGGATCCCATGTAGTGGACATTCTCTGGGCACCTTTCGAGAAACTGCCCCACGAATCATGGCATTATCAACCCTGTTATGGACCAAGGACTCAAACACTGGCTTGAGGGCCCAAGCACTAATGCTACCAAATTGAAGTGTCCTTGACCCCTTAGGGCAAGCTACATAGACATGGCCCTTCGGCTCAGTCGTCGTCGAAATCATCATACTGCGCTGGTGGCTCATCGTCGTCATCGTTCTCGTCCTCTCACGGAGTGGGAGAATACTGCTACGTGTGCTGGGGGGTCTTCGTTAAGCGTAAGGCGCATCTTCGACGCTTGAATGAGACCCCAAACTCCTACTTCCACAAGTACCGCAATTTGATTTCGACGTAGCTTGATGTTTTGGCTGTAAGGACCGAGCCTCTCACAGTCATCTATCTTTTGGTGACCCCTCCAAATCCCAAGCAAGATTAGCCATCACGTCTCTACACCCACAACCTTGTCTTCAAATCATGCAGGTAATTGCAGGCATTAATTCTTGCATTGCTTGTGGTCTTTCTGCCAGGGCACTAATCACCAAGGGGCGATTCTGGTTACCCAGCGCCTATAATTAGGGACACTAGGACTATCCTATGACTGTCATGGCGCACTTATTACAGGTGTTGAGGTTACCATAGCCGTCTGACTATTGAAGGAAACGCCACGCTCCCAAACATATGAACATCAGCAGCAGAGAGTTTGGACTGTTGGAGCAAAGGATGTTTTCTTGCATTTAATGGGTCTTTCCTTGGCAGAAGGCAAACCCTAAATCCTTCACACCTCAACCCTACATCCTGAATCCTTTACCTCAGCAAATTACCCCTATGGAAACCCTTGTATACCCCTTTAAAGGTACCCCTAAACCCTCCACTGTATGTCTCAAACTCTTAGCCGGCATGGCCTTTGAGTCTCGCTTCCGCTTTTTTGCCGCCTTTTGCTTGGCGGCTTTTGCTTTGGCTTCCTCGGATGCATGCCAGGACCCTCATGTACCCTTAAATAGGGGTATGGTCCCTAATTTAGGGTATATAGAGGGTAAGTACTTGAAGGCTCATGGATAGACGAAGGTTTTTCACTCACGTAGGCTAGGGGTTATGTAGTGCTTGGGGTTCAGGGAGGTTCAAGGGTAGTTTCAGTGCACCAATTGTGGCTGCAACAAGTCGCAATGATACCATGGTAGTCCACATCCAGTTCCAAGTGCCCGTGTTGCTCGTAGCAGGCGCAGTTCTGTAGAGGTTGGGTTAACCCCACACCCTAAACCCTGTAGGGTTTGCAGATGCGCGGCTGGCTCAAGGTTCAGGGGTTTAGGATGTACGGCTTCGGACTGAGAAAGTTGAAAAAGCGGCCTTTGCACAAAACAAATGCTTAGTTTTGGTGGTTCTTATAAAAATGTTTTCAAGGGCTATATGAAGATTGCTGCGGGTGGACTGCCTGAACTTTGAATCGGAGAAATCTGTCCCTCTTCTACAATCATGCTTTCCCTGTATTTTCTGAGAACCTCCGAGACAGCTGACAACCAAATTGTGCTGAATGGTAGAAGTTTGGCATTTCGGCCTCTTCAAGCCTTCCGAGCCTCGGCAGACATTAGGCACACGATTATCAGAACCCATGACCTTGAGGTGATGGATGAAGCCCTTAGGTATTGGGTTCTCGTTCCACAGAAGTAAGTCTATCCCACACCTAATACCCACGCTCAACCCTGAACACAGTTGCTGTCTGGTGGCCAGCTTTGCATTCCGCTCCTTTAGCTTTTGCCTCTGCCTTGCGCGCTCCTGCAGCACTTGCTGCTGCGATGGCGTCTTCGTGAGGAAGCGGTGGTACATCACACCTGGGCATTACGTGGGGGTTTCCCAAAATCAGGGGTACCTTTTTGGGGGGGGTTCCCATAATAAGAACTATATGTGGAGCCAGGTTCAAGCATGCGTAATGGGGAATAACTAGGCTGTTGTTCAGGGCTTGGTTCATGATGGGTTAGATTTGACCTCAATCAGCGGCGGGTAACTATAGGGATAAGGGGAAACGACACTACCTAAACCCCAAAAGTATGTAAAATAATAGCCCTAAACCCATAATAACAGCCATAAAGGCCATTATTTTACATACTTTTGGGGTCCAGGTAGACATTCGAAGTGAGCTTCAGGAGGCACAGTTTGCAACAGCTGCAAGTAGCGTTGCATAGGCGACAAAGGCATCTACACTCCCCCAAACTAACATGGAAACCCATATAGTCTCCTTTTAGAAGGACTGTAGTCTTTTTAGGGCCCTTTTGGGGTTTCCATGTTAGTTTCCGGGAGTGTACTCGCTTGAGGAATGCTCAGGTAAGATGCAGCTTGTCGTTGCTTCCGCGCGTCTTAAAGAAACATACAGTATACATAACTTGGCACATGCTCATGCTCATGCTCCTGCTTCTGCCGGCAAAGGGCTCGCGGAACACATGTGCACAAGTTCGAGGGGAGTGATCCGGTTCGAGTGGGATTGGGGTAACCCTTTTTGCGGGGTCCCCCTTTGACCATTCAGGCCCTCTTCTTGATCTGACCTGACGTGAAAACGTGCATGAACGCACAGTTGCGCTGCTTCGTCAAGAATGAAGAATGCCCACAGCAATGCAGGCATTTCAAGAATGCAGGGCTTCAGCTAGAATGCAGCAAAATGATAACAAGAGCCACCTAACTGTTGACCTGCGCCGTTGCATGGAGGAACTTGCGAAAAGATCAGAATTGCTTCTTGTGGTGTTAAAACATTCCGCCTAGACCTTACATCCAATCCAAAAAATCAACCCTTAAAACCTAATAAGGCGAAGCGGCACGTTCTTTTGGCCGCTAACTGTGAAAACGCTACTCATGCTTGAGTCTGGGGGGGAATATAAAGACAGTTCTAGAGGCTAATATAGGGATATTAGCAATTATTAAGGGAATCCGCTCTCGCACTTTTCCTGGCAAGCGCTCAATCCTCAAAAACAGCCTAACTCTCAACCAGAGTGGTAGGGACGAGGACTGAAGGTCCCCACACTATGCAACCCCGGAGTAGCCCCCCATGACCCATTCCTTCATGTGCTCCTGGACAACCTCAACCCTAAATCCTCAAACACAACGGCTTTCATCCTCTTTTCAACTCCCTAAACCCTAAGCCCTGAAGCCTGCCACCCAGCTACCCAGGATCCCCAAACCTGAAATCATGGAGTAGCTTCTGTTCACTTTCCCACGTACTTTTCCCTTCCTTTCTTCCCTGAGAACCACTTAAACCCTAGACTCAAAATACTGGAGGTTTCTATGCTCTTTTCGATCCGATAGGCGTTTATCAACATGATCCTCACCTTACTCATCCCGGCGGACCCTATAATCCCAAAGGGTCCCAGTAGGTATTTGGGATATACTTGGGCCTTAAGGTAGGTATATGGGAACCCCTTTGGGCCCTAAGTATATACCATATACCTACATGGACCCTTTGGGAATGTCCCTGAGAGCCCTAACATATCCGCAAAAGTCCGGCGGCCGAGGCGCCACCAGTGCAAACTCCCTCTTCCGCCTTGATGAGCAACCTTTAAATGGATAAGGGGAACAAATATATCACATAAGGATACTCTTTGTAGGGGCACATAAGGGCAAAAAAAGATATGTCTGGGCCCTTTGGGGCTTAGGGTGTATGGGGATCTCATTAGACATCCTAGGGATATGGAGGGATTATGAAACATGATTTGGACTCTGTGTCTAACGCTCCAAGGGCTGAGTTGGGAAAGGATTTTTCACGGGCCCCTTGGTTGAGAGAACAAAAAACGAAACACATGAAACAAGGCCTCTTGACTAACTTTCGCGCACCATTACCTCATGCAGGGTTTCAGGCCAATGCATGCGCGTGCGGAGCTGTGCCGTGACTTGCGCGTGCAATTCCTTGACACCTCGATCCTTGCTTATGAGGCTACCTTTAACGCAGCCACTGACGACCTATAGCTAGCCTGGCCATTGACAATCCAAGCCCCAAAGGCGATCCGCTCCACAAACCCGGGTTCGAAGGTTCTGAGTTGCTGGCCCGAAAAATAATAGCACTACTAGCTGTACTACTGATAGCAATGACAAAGCTGGGGTAAAAGCAATGATGGAGAATCAAATATTGAGAATGGGAAACAGCATGCAACGTAAAAATGGTAACCCCTGCAGAATTTGCCCGAGAATGGAACCAGAATAGCCCTCACATCCTGAGATCCTCAGCCGTGTAAGCCCTGAATCTCGAATTCACTTAGTAACTCCCGAACATTCACGGGGCCGCTGAAGGCCCTAAGTTCACTTTGAAAAAGCCTACACCCCAAACCTACACATCCCCAAGAGTTTAGGGTTCAGGGTTACGCAGTTCAGCACCATGTGTCTCTATGACCCCTTTAGAAAGTCCTTCAAGGTGGCTAGCCTCACATGTGACAGAAGAGAAGGTAAATACAGGCGATGTAAAGCCTCTTTATATGAGCTATAGTCTAAACTCCTAGTATCCCCTTTAATAACCCTTATAGTAGTCCCCTGTATAATCCCCTATATAACCCCCTTTAAGGAGTTTAGACCCTAAACCCTAAACCCTAAACCTTATAATCCCCTTAAGGAGTTTAGACTATGGTTCATATTCTGCTGGACCTGAAAATTCCTTCGACTTCCCGCCACGGCGAGGAGACCCCAAACATTGGAGGATTCAAAGGCATGATAAAACGCATCTTGGAACCCTAAACCCTAAACCCTAAATCCTAAACCCTAAACCCCTAAACCCTACACCCTACACCCTAAACCCTAAACCCTGAACCCTAAACCTCTTGTCCTCTCTGTCCCAGCGACAGCTTTAGTCGCGGTCCGGCTTCGGAGAGGCGAACCGCCACACGATTTCCAGAGGTGGTTGGCACCTTCCCGGGCCCCCAACCGCAGGGTTTAGGGTTTAGGGTTTGCAGGACCCTAATCCGAACACCTAAAAACCCTAAACCAGAAAGTTTCATGTTTTGGATTCCAACAGAGAGTCTGGGTGCAAGAGGGAGGAGGCTGGAGGGAAAACGGAGAGAGATTCAGGCTGTAGGGTTGGCGGTTTAGGGCTGAGGATCATTTAGGGTGTTGGGTTCACGGTTTAGGGTTTAGGGTGTTGGGCTAGGAGTTGAAGGTTAAGGGTTGAGGGTTCAGGGTGTAGAGCACCTTCTTGGTAGCCTACCTTCAAAGAGCTCAACAACAATTATTGAACATGTTCCCTTGTACAGCAAATGGAAAGTAACAAAGTAACAAGTATTCCACAGTGCCAGCTAGAACATGGTGCAGTTTTGAGTTTCTGGGGGGCTCGGATTTAGGGTGCAGAGCTCCAGGTTGAGGGTTTGGAGGCATGCCCTTCTAACTCCAGCAAGGTAGTTTCCCAAAATAAGGGGACCCCAATGTAGACCCCAAAATACTATAGTCCTTATTATAGGGATCCCAAAATGGTACCCCTAAATTTGGGAAACCCCCAGCAAGGTAATCTCATCACCTGTAAATCCATACATCCTGCCAGTGCGGCAGGTGCGTGCACATCAAGCGTTGTCGAGCTCCGCGAGCGTGTAAACTTTGAACAAAAACGTCATACACTCACAACCGTACACGTCCAGAACCCCTAGCCCTTCGAACCTGAAATTCATGCCCCCCCCCCCCAAATTACCCCTTCCACACACATGACAACCAAAGACCCACAATAAAACCCTAACCAAACAACAAACTACCAAATACCTAACCAACCGATAGTCCCCCTTAAGTAGATAGAATATGGGGTATGGGGATCTTATTATAAGATACCCAAAGCCATATTCTATCTACTTAAGGGGGACTATACTCACTCAGGCACCCTTACCCCAACTAATCCCTGCAGCCTCCTCCCCTTCCTCCAGTTCCGACTCGGAGGCGGCAGCGCCGCCGCCCAAAACGAAGTCGGCAATGTCGCCCTTTTTGGGTTCAGGATTTACCTGGACCCCAAAGGTATGCAAAATAATGGCCTTTATGGCTGTAATTATGGGTTTAGAGCTTTATTTTACATACTTTTTGGGTTCAGGATTTAAGGTTTTCCTTTTGGGGGCCCATATCAACCCTATGAGTTTCGACAAAATTTGGGAGCTTTCCAAAGTAGGGGTACTGTTGGGGCCTCAGGGAAAAAGGGTGTTTCAAGGCTATTCTGGGCATTCGCATGAAGCCCTAAAGATGGCTTGTTTTTTGAAACTGCCACAGGAGGTTCGGGCTCAACCGCAGGACGCAAAAAAAACCAACGTAAACAAACCCCAAACCTAAAACAAACCCCCAACCCTAAACCCCAAACAAACCCCAATCCGTACACAAATCCCAAACCCTAAACAAATCCCAAACCCTAAACAAACCCCAAACCCTAAAGAAATCCCAAACCCTAAACCCTAAACAAACCCCAAACCCTAAACCGAAAACAAGCCTCAAACCTTAAACCCTAAACAGACCCCAAAGCATGAACCGTAAACCAACCCCCAACCCCAGAACAAACCCCAAAACCCTAAACCCTTAACAAACCCCAAACCCTAAACCTACGCTCTAGGCAAACCCTGAGCCCTAAACAAATCCTAGCCCTAAACCCTAAACCAACCCCAAACCCTAAACCTTAAACAAACCCCAAACCCTAAACCCTTATAGTTAACAAACCCCAGACCCTGAACGTAAACTCTAAACAAACCCCAAACCCTTAACAAATCCCAAGCCCTAAACAAATTCCAAATCCTAAATCCTTAACAAACCACAAACCCGAAACCCTTATCAAAATCCCAACCCCAAATACACCCCAAGCCCCAATCCCTAAACACACCCCAAACCTTGTAAACCCTATAAGCCCAAGAAGCCTTAAACCCTGAAACCCTAAATCCAAAATACCCTCGGCCCGCAGCCGCGGGCCGCGGAGGCGCGTGGCCACGCGAAAATTCTATGTAGGGTTTAGGGTTTAGGTACTATTATGTTTTGTTTGGTTACCGGGTGGTGAGGTGCAGGACATCAACGTTGGCCCTTCAGGATCTTTCCTGGGAGCTTGAAGAGCAATTTTTGGGTGATGGAAGAAAAGCCTAACCCTTCAACCCTTACACCCTAAACATCCCTAAACCCAACACCCAAACTACTTGGGAAATTTGAACCCCCAAATCCTGCGCATAGGGCTTTGAGCTATAGTCTGAGCTCCTAGTATTGCCCTTTAAAAAGCCCTATGATACCTTCTAATATAATCCTCCCTTTAAGGCGTTAAAACCCAAACTAAACCCTACAGAATCCTTTACATACCCCCTTGCAGGAGTTTAGACAATCGCTCATTAAAGCCCGAGCCAAGCTTGTCAAAGCGCCCTAAAGCCGAAAGCCTACCGTTTTAGGGTTTAGGCTCAGACTGCTAGAATTTCCTGCCAGGATGGCGAACCTAAATCAAAATAATTCAGAGGGTCTAGGTTTTGGGTTCAGGGTTAGTAGACCTCCCCCACCCCGCAACGATACCCCCCCCCCCCATATCCCCCGCCCAATATAATACAAATAGTTAAAGGGCACGGGTTCCTATTTGGAAAATACTAGGGGCTACACTACCCGAACTGCATGCTGACCTTGTTTTGCTTCCCCATGGGCCTTCTTGCCCAAGTTAGGCAATCGATTGAACTTTGTCAGCTTGCTCACACCTGTGCTCTTTCCACAATAAAGAATGGGGAGACACACTGTGGGGTCAAGAGTACCTAGGCCCCTGTACCCTACCCCTTTTGTAAGATGCCTTACATCTTCTATAAGCAAAATTAGGTACCCGAAAAGAGGGGTGAGGTAGCGAGGTCTAGGTAAGGTTGGAGAAGACTTGAAGCTGGACCATCCTACTCCTCCCTGTATTGCTTCATGTCCACCTCAAATCCGGAATCCTTGAAACCCCATCGGTGTTTGATGGGGGGAGTGTGAACATGCATTTACATAAATAAGCACTATGATAGAAGATTCCATAAGGATGATCCTAGGGATCCACCCCCCTTGCGCACCAGCAAGAAACTGTGTAACGGACCTCCCAGAACCCTAAAACCCTAAACGCTAAAACCCTAAACCCTAAAAACCCTAAACCCTAAAAACCCTAAACCCTGAAAACCCTAAAGCCCTGAACCCTAAACACTCAAACCCTAAAACCCGAAATCCTAAACCCTAAACCCTAAAACCCTAAACACTCAAACCCTAAACCCTAAAACTCTAAACCCTAAAACCCTAAAACCCTGAAAACCCTAAAACCCTAAACACTCAAACCCTAAATCCTAAAACCCTAAATTCTAAGCCCCAGACCCTATTAAACGCTGCATCCTGGCCTCTTTCAAGTCCCGCCTGCTTCCGACTCACAACCTCTAGAGGATCAGAGACGGATTGGGCTTAGGGTTTAGGGCTTAAGGGTTTAGGGTTTAGGCTGTAGGGCTAAGGGGTAGTTGTTACTACTATGGATTCTCTTAAGGATAGACTTGAAAAATCTCAGGAGCCAGACCGTCCTGCAGGCCGTCTGGTGTGCTCAACAACTTCCTTGCTAGCAAGCTATCGATGCTGTAGATAGCTCATAATAAAGGCCTTTGAAGCTATGACTGATCCATTGGCACCCTTCGCCCCAAAACCAGACACCCTTGCCCTAAACCACCCAATCCAAGCGACCCCTAGAACATCCGTAAGAGGCGTCTCATGTACAAACCCTCACCACCCGGCATACCTATTGGGTATCCCCTACTGTTGAAAACTGGCTTTCCTGAAGCAATCTTCAAGTGCACGCGCAGAGTCATCCTCGGCAGATAGAACCCCAAACCCTAAACCCCAAACCCTGACCCTCCCCAGAGCCACAGTGGAACCTCCACCTGGGCCCCAGTTAAAAAGGGAACTCTATTGGGTTCCATGTTAGTTTGGGGAGGTGAAGGGCAGACCGGCGCCGGTAAGCTTCAGGTGCACGGCGCACAAAAGAGCCATAATCTAAACTCCTTACATAAAGGGGGTTATAAAATGTATACGTAGGGTTTAGGGTCTAATAAACTTCTTGAAGGGGATGATCTAGCGGATATACAGGTGAGTACTATAGGGGTTATTGTCAGGTTAACTAGGAGTTTAGCTTCTGGCTTATATGCTACTTACCTGAGGAGGACTACTATGTAGGCGACATTCTCCACAGCCACGAGTCTGTAGACTTTGCAACTACGCCCGACACTGTTCTATGTAGAATCCAAAGAGGCGCCATCCATCACCCTAAACCCTAAACCCTCAACCCTCAAGAAACAGACCCCGAGATTCTTGGCATGAGACTTGTATTGGGGTTTAGGGTTTAGGGCCCCTAAGGCAAACAGTCCTTCACAAGAGGGCCTGAAGAGATACAGTTGAACGTTGAGAAGCTGCAGGCTTTGCGAAGACGACTTCCAGCCTCAAAAATCCTAATCTTGGCAAACCTTGAGTCCTAGACTTCGTTTTTAGGGTTTAGGGTTTCAAGCCTTGAACCGCAACTCCCTTACTCCTCAAAAGTACGTCCTGACCTCAACCCAGCATGCCAAATTCTAAGCCCTGACACAGCAGGACCCACACCTCTAACAGAACCCAAGGTATGATCGTTAGCTCTAAGCTGCAAAACCCCTACATCCCACAGCTTACCTCTGGTTAGCCAGGAATGAAGGAATGGATCCTTCCAGTAGCTCCTACACAAGACCCAAACGGTAGCAGTTTCTATTCCATGTTCCAGTCGGTCCCTCCCTGCTAATCGCAGGTAAGCAAACCAAAAACCCTCGATCCTAAACCCTAAACCCTAAACCCCTCGCCAGGGCCGCTGCAAAGTGACGGAACAGCAGAGCATCGCTGTCACGGTCATAATGGAACAGGGCTGCCCGCCGGCACTCGGCCTGCTGGGTCGGATCATGGCAAGTATATGCAGGGACATTTGCAAGCTTTAGGCGCCTGGGGCTTTGGGGAGTAATCTAGACCCATGATTAATAAACCCCCTCTTTTTAAGGGCCTTAATATTCAGATCTCTACCAAAATCCCTATTAAGGGCAGGGAGTTTATTAATCAGGGGTCTGGATTAAGAGTTTAGATTTAGGGTTTAGGGCTTTGGGCCTCTTGGGATCATGGAGAAGCAAACGGAAAAATGAATGGGAAGCGCGTGGAACTCATCGGTTTTGGAGGGTCTGCAGATTTAGGGATTGGAGAGGTCAAGTTAATGGCTTCAGACTTAGGATCTAGAGTCAGCACTACTGCGGCTGTTGCTGAAGGGGCGTGGTAATACAATGAGATTTGTCGAGGGCCAGTGGATTCAGCATCGAGGATTGAAAGTCTGGACTTGAAGGTCTAGCCGCTAGACAATTCAGAACCAGGGTAGTAACATAGTCCCGCTAACCAGAGTACCCACAAGAAACATCTTGCTTTGGAGCCGCGAAGCCCAAAAACCTGAATTCCAATCCCGAAGCAGTCTGTCGCTCTAGGAAGGAAAAGAGGGACCTATCACATGGCCCACTATGGCAATGTGACTCGCCAAGCATTCTTCACTGAGGTTCCCGTTACGATCCTGGCATGTGAGTTCCTTTCATTCCCGCCCACCCCATTACTGGCTAACTAACATGAATCCCAAACTCTAGTCGCTAGCCCTTGAGCCCTGAACCTTTAAACCCTTAACCCCTGAACCCCCTAAACCCTAAACCCTAAACCCTCAACCCTAAACCCTAAACCCTTAACCCCTGAACCCCTACCGTCAGCCTGAGTTTGATACGGCTCGGGGCGAAGCGCTACACATTCCATCATCATCGTCATCATCATCATGTCAACATGGGGTTTATAGGGGGATATATAGGGATAATGGGAAAGAAAATGGAAACTTTGGGGTTTTAGGATTTTAGTGTTTAGGGTCTAGGGTTAGAAGTGATGGGCAGACGGAGGCGCGCTCAAACCAAGGGTCCCAGTGGCGGCCTTTGCTTCTTGAGGTCCGCACATACCTAATTCATAACCTTGAGCGCCCCCGGACCCTAAACCCTGAACCGCAAACCCAAACCCTAAACCCAACCGCAAAAAAACTCTGAACCCCTTCCAAGGGCAAGGACCAGATCAGAGGATCATACTTCCAAGCTTAGATTCACAGCCGTGTATTGCGCTGTTCAGAACCTGACAGAGGCCCGATAGGAACTGCAAATTGAAGGGGAGCCCCAGAAACTTCATGGCATGCAAGAGGGGCTCCTACCAGTATTTTCGTAACCCTACAGATACCTGCTTTAATTAACTGATGTTGAATTCCATGCATTATGATTAAACTTTCAGAGCCCCACCCATCCCCTCAGCTGTCCTGGTTGAAAGTCGGAACATCGATGGCCGGGAACGCTCCTGGGTGCTGCTAGTCATAGCTAGCCTACCACACGGTGAGGATTTCGGATGTTTAGCACTTAGGTCTATGACGTAGAGCTGCCTAGTCTGTCTAGTTGTTTAAGGAATGAAGGCATGGAAAAGAAACCTGATTTAACACAAGTGTTCAGTGATTTGAAGGTACTAACTAACGAACAGCAAGTAGTGGCTACAAATGTACAGGATCGTAAAGACGGGGCCTCCTATGTTGGCCTTGTATCAGTACACCCTACATACAGGGCATGTTTGGAGGCTCTCATCTTTGACAGCAAACCTCATGGGCCAGTTCCATGTGGGTAGCATTTTTTGGTTGTTGATGTAAGTAAGAACATACCCGTATGAGCCATTGTCTAAACTCCTAGTATCCCCCTTAATAACCCCTATAGTAGTCCCCTATATAACCCCCATATAACACCCCTTTGAGGAGTTTAGACTATAGTACATATCTAGAAGGGTTGAAGCGGCTAAACCCCAAAGAAGGGCGTTAGCTTACTTTACATCCTAGACTAGAAAACCAGCTAAACATACTGCTCACATGAAGGTGTGAGTGCCATCTTGGCACCCAAGCCACTACAATCAACGAACCAAAAGAGGTTCAGGGTTTAGGGTGTGTTGCTTGGCAAATTTAGTTCGTGCTTAGACCCAGAAGACAATAGTCGAAGCAACTGTTCAATCTTTTCTTAGAGACTTGGACTGGCGTCAGAGAGGCAGAACTTTGGTAAGGAGACTGCACTAAGCCCAAATTTAGGGTGTAAGGTTTAGGGGTTTAGGGTTTAGGGGTTTAGGGGTTTAGGGTTTAAATCCAAGGGGCCACGGAGCATCTCGGCCATGAGCTTTCTTTCCTCTGCGGATCTCTGGTGAGGGTGAGGGCACAGCGGGCTTGGTCAAAACCAGGATGCAGTTGACTAGGGTTTAGGGTTTAGGGTTTAGGGTTTAGCGTTTTTTTGGTGGTTGGACCTAGTAAGATGATATTCCTTATATAAAATACTCTACCCCAAAAGGAGGATATAATTGATATAATCTTACTCTATATTGGGTACCATAATATCCCCCAAATAAAATACTTCGCATTTGGAGTGCGTCTACAGGGGTGCAAAGGGTAAAGGTAGATATATCGGGTTACCTTAGGTCTCCATAGGGGGTTTGGGGATCGCATAATGGAGAAGCCTAGGGCACTCCGTTATCGTATTGCTTTTGGGCGGTCCCCTTATCCCTTGACATGCTTATGCCTGAAACAGCAACATAAGTCAACCATATCCCCCAAAACTAGGAGAGCTATAAATTTGTCGAAAATTAGGAATACCATTTTGAGGACCCCCATTATCATGATTATAATGTTTTGGGGTTCATATCAGGAGTTCCCCCCCTTTAGGAGAAACCACCATAAGGTCCATTCCATCCGTCATATCTCACGCCCTGCACATCCATGGAACCTTCCCCATAATCCCCTACTTGGAGGATCTCTTGGCTTAGTAAGTCTCCGTAGTAACTTGGGTTATAGGGCTTCTAATCGGGGTTATTAGGGATAGTAGGCAGACAAAAGATCATCCAAGTAGACCCCTCTCTCAACTCATAGGTACCTTAGTTATTTCAAAATTCGTATAACTAATGAATGCGAATTATAAAGCCCTAGATAAATCCGGAGCAGCAACACTTATGAGGGTGGCTGAACTCTTGGTTGCGGGGTCTTGATATGCCAGGGCAAAACTCATCCAATCTCTTTCAGGGTTTAAGTAGGGTTTTGGACCACTAGCCTGGTGGTCCAAAATCCTAAACCCTGACAGACACTACTGAGGCATACCACATGTCCTTTAGAAGCCCAATCCCAGCAGCATATACCTTTCTACAACAAATACAGAGGCAGACTTTTGTTTCTTTATCTTCCCAGACATCCCTGGGGTCCCCGCATCCCTAAACCCTGAATCCTAAACCCGAGGCCCTATGCAACCCTAGAGAACCTTTTGAGAACTGCCCCCCGCCCTAAATCTACTTTTGAAATAATTAGCATGCTTTTTCTCCAGGTTGGAACTGGAGTTGGCCCTAACCCTAAGCCTAACAACCCTAAACCCTACCTGTAGATGCTGGTTGACTGTAACTTCGGTACACAGATGTAGGAGTGGAGTATGAAGGTGACAGTCAGCACATTCAACTGGATCTCGAGCATCCGAAAGACCGCCAAAACCCGAAACCCTGAACTCTAAACCCTAAAGACCGCCAAAACCCCAAACCCTAAACCCACCCTATCCATCCGAAACATCACGAAATCCCTCCCGCAGCGCTCCGCCATCTTTGTCGACTTCCCACCGCCAGTGCCTGCAGGTGCGTCCTGGCAGGGCATTGGGCTTAGGGTTTAGGGTTTGGGGTTTAAGGTTTTCTTGGCCCTACAGGGCCTCTTTTTACGGTTTCTATAATGCTTTCATACGGGGCTCATAGGTTCTTGCGCTTTATAGGGAGTATAGGGTTGCTTTGGGGTTAGGGCTTGGGGCTCGAGGTTTAGAGTGTACGACTCGGGGATTACGGCTTGGCATTCAAGCTTAAGAGGTTTGAGGTTTAAGGCTTGCCTTGGTTTTAGGGTTGATGGATGGAGAAACGCCTCCACAGAAACCCCCTACTTACCCGCTGGACCCACAACCTGCCTGGTCCTAAATCTTAAGCCCTAAACCCACAAGTTCTTGGATAAAGATGATAGAAGATTGCAATGTCAGCATCAGACAAGGACGGCTAGGGAGTTCATTCCTGCCTTCCTTGCCGTACAAATGAGAACAATAAAAACATTCGCAAACATAATAGCAATAAAAACAATTTCAATAGGAGCATTGTGAGTAGCAGCGTATAAATAACCCTAAGTACCATGACAACAATCAGAAGAGTAATAACAATATGAATACTAGTAATGTAATACTAGAGAAACAAGTCAAAACAGCTCATGCTTAGTTGCCTTGCGCCACCTGAGCAATCCCTCCCGTCCTTTGGACCACCCAGGCCATTCAGCACCTGAGAGATAGTCGATACTTCCTACATCATGTAGTGGACATGGCTTCTTTATTACACTAGGGCTCCAAATAGCCCAATGTAGGTAACATTCGTAGACTTTGGGACTCAATGTAGGTAAAAACTGTAGACATGGAGCCGTAATGTTAGGGACTATACTCGGGACTCAGGGTAATATGGACCGTCGGTCACCAGAGCAACAGGGTTCGGGCCGGTTGAATGTATTCTTCGTTACTTTTCAGCAGGGGGGTTCCCAAAGAGGAGTTTTTTGGAAGACAAGCTGTGTTCGAATACCAGTTGGCTGCATAATGTGTACATCAATCAGGCTTGTTCATTGTCCCGTCCTGACAGCTGCTCGGCTGAGGTTGCCAATTCTGGAACCTTAGGGCTCCATGTCTACAAGTATTACCTACATTGGGTCCAAAAGTCTACAGATATTACCTACAATGGGCTAGTTGGAGCCTTGGGGAAAGACACCCGCGGCAGGCGGTAAGTCCTTCCTGAGGGATTTGTGAACCTCAGCGACATTCTTGTTTCATGATCTTGCGAATCACGGCTGATACTAGCATACAGGGCAGACTACGCTACTTCAGCTAACCCCAAAACCCCCTACATCTACATCCCTGAAGCAATGGTAGTCGCTCCCACTGATGTTAAACCAAACCTACCCGACCCGTATTTTTAACCATTCGCAGCAAGCGACCTTAAGTTTCTTTGGCGGGCATACCTAATACTTGCAGGTAGGGGATATACTACTTTGAGGGACCCGGGAGTTAGCTGATACACTAGATCTCCTTTTGAACCCGACAAGAACCCCAGTATAGCATTTCACTCGTCAGACGACACTCATAAGGTCGCTTGAAATAAGCCTAACTTAGGGGAAGCCACGCTAAAGAGGGGTAATATCAAGGGCGTGAGGATTCTAGTGGACTACAGTGGCTCATATAAGGGCAATCTTAGGGCCATGTTGGGGAAATTGCTTAGGGGTACGACCTTAGGGGTACAACCCAGGAACCCTTGATAGTGTAGGGAGGAGTGGTTCAGGGAACCTATAGCATCTTTGTCCCTAAGTCGGCTGTGCGTAGAGGAACCCTCGACTCCTTCACCCAGAAAACCTATAAAACATTACATCTAAGGGTTTACGGTTTAGGCTTGCCAAACCCCAGATTGAGTAGCAACACCCGAACCCTAAGCTAAATCCGTAAAAATGCCAAACCAAATAACATAAAACTGAACCCCCCCCCTAAGAAAACCTGCATCTACAAAACCCTGAGCCTCCACACCATGGACCCAAAGGGTCCCAGTAGGTATATGGGATATACTTGGGCCTTAAAGTAGGTATATGGGAACCCCTTTGGGCCCTAAGAATATACCGTATACCTACATGGACCCTTTGGGGAAGCCATAAAACCATGAGCCCAGAACTCGTCACCCTGAACCCCGAACTCTGTGTAGATCAAAGGCAACAACCCCGAACCCGTTACCCCTAAAGTTTGGGGTTTAGGGTTTAGGGTGTTTGGTAGGCCCCTAAAGCCCTTTGAAAAATATTAGTATATAGGGCCCCTTCTTAAAGCCATTAGGGAAAAAATACATATCCCAGAGGCCTACCCAGGGGTTTAGGGTGTTTGGTAGGCCCTAAACCCTACACCCTAAACCCCAAACCCCAACACATTGGCCTGCAGGGGGGCAGTGCTGAAGTCCCTGGCGGAACCCTTCCTGGGCCGCAAGTGGGGGTTGCTCAAAGTGGGTGCTGGGATCTTATGCGGGTTCGGGTTCAGGGGTATATGGTTTAGGGTTTAGGGGTTTAGGGCTTAGGTTTCGGGTCAGGGCGTATAATTTCTCAAAATCAGGGTTCCTTTAGGCACAAAAAAGCTAGGGATAGGTGAGGATGTGCACGGATTATGATGCGAGCTATAGTTTTAACTCCTAGTATCCCCCTTAATCACCCCAAACCCTAAATTCTAAACCCCAAACCATAATCCCCTATATAACCTCCGTTATGGAGTTTAGACTTTGGCTCACGTAGGGGCTAGTTTGGTCTGAGAAAGCCCTTACACTTCTATTTCAATAGCGAAGTATGCTAGCGGTGGAGCACCTAAGACCTATAGTCCCCCTGAAGTAAATAGAATATGGCTTGGGGTATCTTAAGATCCCCATATACCTTAGGTGGAGCCCCCACCCAGTAATAGTGACTATTATGGATAATAAGGAGTATATTAGGGTCCTCGTATATTCCTATTATACCACTATTATAGGGTGGGGGGTCCTCCTAACATATACCCCATATTCTATCTATTTAAGGGGGACTATAAGCTTAGGATTGAGGCTTTGTAGGCCGGGCAGGAGCTTTTCAAACCATCGGCTCCTTTTTCAACAGGGTTTAGGGTTTAAGGGTTTTAGGGTTTAGGGTTTTAGGGTTTAGGGTTTTAGGGTTTAGGGGTTTAGAGTTTAGGGTTTAGGGTTAGGTCTTTGCCCAACCTATTGGACTAAAATCCACGAGGCTGTACGGTGGAGGCTCCCAACAAACTTCTGGAGGGGAGACCTTTCTGGGTCAAACATACCGAAGCTAAAACATAGCTTACACCTTAGAAGCCCGAACCCTAGAGCCTACCTGGACCCCAAAAGTATGTAAAATAATGGCCTTTATGGCGATTATTAGGGGTTTAAGGCTATTTTTTTTACATACTTTTGGGGTTTAGGTAGAGCCTAGCCTGTGAGAATCACATAGACGTACTGGTCCTACTTGGTGCCTGACATGGCTATGATGAAAGAATCCGGTTACTACTAGCACTACTGAAATTACTATGTTTGATTACTATTACTAATCATTTTTAGGTCTTAAAGCTATTACTGTTATGGAAAACTAACGCCTGTGTTCCTGATACGGCTTTTAGTGAACTACAACGTCGACGTCTCCAGCAGCAAACCTGCCGGAAGTCCTGAACCTACACCATAACCCCAATATAACCCTATCCTATAGTAGTTTCCATTTGATTTTCCACTATCCCTATAAGTTACCATAGTATAATGTAAACCTGGATCCCTAATGGAGGCTCATGGGCTCGGTCAGGAGCCAGAAATTAGCCTAACTCGTAGCCTCAATCATACCTACGCATGTGCAAGACTTGCCATCCATTCCCTAAACCCTCAAGCCGTAAGCCCCAACACGTTGCCCTGAACCCCTCGCCGAAGAAGGCCGACACCCCTAACACCTAAACCCGTAGAATCCTAAGCCTGTTAACCTCAAACCCCAAACCCCAAAGCCCTCAACCCTAAACCCTGAAAACCCTGTAGCCTTAAACCCTAAAACCCTAAAACATAAACACTCAAACCCCAAAACCCTAAACTCTAAGACCCTCAACCCTAAAACCCCTGAACCTCAAAGTAAAATTCAGGTCTCGGTCTTTTCTGTGCTGCCTTGATCTCTCTTGCCAAGGTAAAGCCTGAGCATAGGGGTGAAGCGTAAGGTCTAAGGGTCCAAGTACACGGTTTTGGGTTTAGGGTTTAGGGTTTGTAGGGTTTAGGGTTTATAGGGTTTAGGATTTGGGGTTTATAGGGTTTATAGGGTTTATAGGGTTTAGGATTTGGGGTTGAGGGTTTAGGGTTGAGGGTTTAGGGTGGTACTTGGGTATTTGGTAGTAATAATTGTAGTACAGGTGTTGGGTAAGTATATGATTCTTGGGTACTTGGACCCTTAGGGAAGGTCCAGGGTGTAAGGTACATTTGAAAGGGGTTCAAAGGGGTTATATAGGGTTTCTATGGGGTTTAGGCTTTAGAGCTTCGGATTAAGGGCTGGAGGTTTATAACCACTATAAGGTTTTAACATTCAGGGCTTCAGGTTGTTGATTTCGAGTTCAGGATCTGGGCTTTTGAGGGGCTTGGTGCTCAGGGATTCCAGGTTACAGGGCGTTGGGCTCAATGCTTCGGATTGTATTGCTATAGGGGAAATTTGATTATGACGCTGTGATCATGTTGTGATTCTTTAACAGGTTGCTTGGGGTTCAAAAACCCAGAGAGTCCATATATACAACTATCAGGGAATTAGGCCCCAAAATACCATACTATAGAGGGAATTATGGGTCCCAATTCCCTAATGGTTGTATATGTGGACCCTCTGGGAAAGGAAGGTGCAACTCTCGTGATTGGAGTGCTCGGCGGCCCTGCTGGGGGTCGCCAGGGTTTATAAGACCCAGACCTTTCACTGTAGAAGCTCCTGGGCTACATGCGCAAGTTTACCAAAAGAACAAACAGCCTAAACTCCTGGTGCTTAGGAAGGAATGGGGGAATGGATTATAGGTATTATCATTAGGGATTATATTGGGACTACTATAGGGATCCATTCCCCCATACCCTCCTAAGCACCAAGCAGTAAAACACAATTTTGGAAGCCCACCACCCTCCCCCAAAGCCCCGAACACTTCAGCCCTTTGGAGGATCCAGGTAAACTGGGCAATGCCTAATATGATATGGAGGATGAGAGATGGCTACCTTAAACGCTTAGGGTTCAGGGCTGGGTTTAAGGTTTATAGGGTCCGCATGCACTAAATCCCCCAAAATCTGGGTTGCTGTTAAGGAACTTAAATTAAGTTACTATATTGGGGAAACCCCTATTTTTTTTACTATATATATACCCATTATGGCAACTTAATTTAAGCTCCTTAACAGCAACCCCCAAAATTCTCAACCCGAATCTCGCCGCGCAGCTATCCACTCGGAAGGTCAAAGTAGGACCTTGGGGAAGTCTGGCCAGCTTCATGTACCTTGGCTAATTATAGTCGCGATTCGAGTCGTGGTCATAATGAAAACAACAAGCGTTGAGATCACAGCGTATGAATAACAACGATACATCTAGAGTTGACAGAAATTTTAGGGTTTCGGGATCTAGTTTTTAGGGACCTTGGTTGTCCTTCGTAGAATTTGGACCCTTTCAGCCGGCAAACGGCGTTTACATACATATATATATATATACATATACATACACAGGAACGGACTACCTTCGGATATGACGATTCAAGATTATGTAGGCTGGTCCATGGTGTTAGATGGGGCTTAGGCTGTGCGAGTGTAGGGGCTTTGTGGGATTCAGGGTGCATCAAAAAGGGTATCCCCAAATGCGTCAAAGCCCTCAACCCTAAACCCCAAACCCTGAACCCTAAACTCTGAACCCTAAACCCTGAACTCTAAACCCCTTAACCCCTCAAACCCCAAAGCCTGAACCCTTAAACCCTAAACCGTATAAACCCACCGAGATACGTGGCAGCTTTCGTGGCTGTGAACATGATGAGGTGGGTGACGTTGAAATGGCTCGCCACCTTGGGAAAATGTTCTGGGCTTACCTTAGTGTTTTAGGGTTTTAAGGGTTTAGGGTTGCAGGGATTTGGTTTAGGGTTGAAGGATTAAAGGTTTAGGGATTAGGATTTAGGGTTTAGGATTTTAGGAGTTTAGGGTTTAGGATTTAGGTTCTAGGGTTCAGTTTGGTTTAGGGGTTTAGAGTTTGAGGTGTAGGGCCTAGGGTGTAGGGTATGATAAATCCAAGTAGGACTCAAAGTATGCCAAGTCAAGTAGTGCTTGAAGGTTCATGGTTAATCAGAAGTGAGGATAGAAATGCCGTGAATCAAGCACCAGCTAGCTACAAGTATAGTTTCCCATTCATCAGAACCCCATTCTAAAACACCTTGCAACAGGCTTTACCTAGTTGCTGAGTTCGTTGGCCCCTAGAAGGTAAACTCTTATTACTCTAATGGGAATATAAGAATCCAAAAAGTGTAAAGTGTACCTACCCAGTTTAGAACAACCAGCGCTATGCAGGGCTAAAGCGATGGATCAAATGCTCAAGGGGCCGGCCCTAAATGACAGGGCATCGACTGAACTACTTTCCTAAGGGTCCAGGTACCAAATAATCATATACTTACCCGAAATCTTTGCCATAACTACTACTACCCCAAAACCAAGGACCTAACTATCGGGTACTTGGACCCTCTGGGCTTAACGGCTGACACCAAAAATTGGCAGACGTGGCAAAAACACAGCTCTGCTTAGTTGGTGCCGTGTTCGATGCTTGTGCCTGCCGTTGCATGCTCAATATCTGGGGGTTTCCCAAAACTAGGGGTACAATTTTGGGGGTCCCAATTATAAGGACAATAGTATTTTGCGTCTATATTGGGGTCCCTATTTTGGGAAATGACCATCTTGGTAGGGTGGCCATTGAAAAGTACAGTCACGGACAGGGTCTTGGAGCGGGAGGCACCAGAGGACGCACTTGCGCATGTGCCGCGCTTAAGCGGGGTCTTCGAAGCAAGCACTTTTCAGAACTGAAGCCTGGACCCCAAAGCACTACCACATCTGAAAGCTCGAAGTAAAGCTTGAGCCTCGTCGTCTTCATGGGGCTACTTTTCGGGCTTCATGCTTATGATTCATAAAAAGCTTGCATCCCCATACGTCCCCTGCACAATCCCTGAAGAGCCCAGTTTTTGTGGCAGCGAAATGCAACCTGCCGACGGCAATGAAGTCCTCCACTCTGTTTGTCTTTGACTCTTTCAGGGCCTTTGCAGAATTCGGCATCATCACCTGAGATACATTCATTGTTTGTGGGATGCACCCCAGGGGGCTCAGAAGAGGTTTTGGACTTAGGGCTTGGGGTTTCTCGATTGGGGCTTATCGAGAGTGGGACTTGCTTTTGGGACCAAGGTAAGTAAATAAATACAAATACATATGATATACCAATACGAGGGTTGCAAGAGAGTCGGGGTGGTTATAACAAAAAATGTTGTCCGAGCGGCTTGTCATGCTACCGAGTCGGGGTGGTTGTGACAAAAAATGTTGCCCTTTTCATTCCTGCTTGTCATGCTACCGGCCATGGGATGTTGCCTTAGAGGCTCAAGGGTTTAAACAGCCCGGGCCAAAACGAAAAGAAGTAATGTTGGACCCTCTTTAATAAGTAGGGCCCCCCCCCCCTCCCCCCTAACATTATAGGGGACCTCTTGAATAAACAGGGTCCAACATTACCGTAGCTGGTCTGCGATGAGGCGATCAGTAAACTGCGCGTGTCTGCATGCCAGAGAGTCAGCTGGTGACTTCAACTGCCAATGAATGCAAGAATACTGGCCCAGAGGGTCCATATATACAACTATTAGGGAATTAGGCCCCAAAATGCCATACTATAGAAGGAATTATGGGTCCCAATTCCCTAATGGTTGTATATGTGGACCCTCTGGGTGGGTTACTTGGATGTGAACCTTTAAGTCTGCTAAACTGAGTCCCAACAGCATACACAAATGAATAGCTACTCAATCAGGAGCCAGAATTGTGCCATCACTTGGCCAAGACCACCGCAAGCTTGGTAACCCTTGAGGCCAACACGACGCAATGGCGACTCCTGAGCCTGTAGCTATTCGAATCGCCAATCTCTCAACCGTACAGTACCAGCCTTTGAGTAACAGTTCACGTTGTTTCTTTCAAGTGGGGCTGTACCCGGGAGATCCTATTCCGGCCACTTGCAACCTCCTATGACATCAACTATGCCGCCGTGGAACATCAAAAGGCTGTTCTGGGACAAATGCCAACTTGACCCCACACCTCAATTAGATACATCCTGAGCGCTGTGCCTCATTCACAGCTTACTCACTAAACCCCAAACATTAACTACAAGGGAGGGCTCTCCCCAAAAAAATAGGGAGCCTGATCAAAGGGGCGGATCTAAAAATTCGGACATCCCAAGCACTCTAAGACCTGCGAACCCTGTGCCGCAAACGAAACAACCCAGACCCGTAAACCTCCAAGTCGAAGACGTCCAAGCGGCCATTCTGAAGTCCTGAACCAAATCCTTGATGCGGTCGCCCACCTTGCGAAAAGGATTTGAGTCTTCAGATTTGATCTGGTATGGCTGAGGATTTCGCATGTAAGCTGTCGGATTTCGGATATACTGAGGAAATGGTCCGAAACAAGGCTCCTTTTTTGCATGCATCCCAAACGGTAGCGTCCTTGAGGAAGCGCTTTGCAGGGGGATCACCTTGACACACTCAACCCTCACGCTAGTGCTAGTGCTGTACTTGAGGGATTGCTAGGGGCTGGCTGTGGGCCCAGCAGCCCGAACCCGAAACCCATACCCTCCTATATAAATATAATCCCTGTATAACCCCAATATCTACCCCATTACAATATAGTAGCTGTTCATTTTTTCATTATCCCTGTATAACCCATATAATATAACCCCATGAGACCTACCTGTTAGGCTTCTTAGAGTTTAGGAGCTGAAGCCTGCAGAGCTGCAGTCTGCCATGTACTAAATAGTAGTAATAGCTATGGAAATACTACTACTGGGTTGGCCCCTAAAACCCTTTGAAAAAGATTAGTATATAGGGTCCCTTATGAAAGCCATTAGGGAANNAAATATCCCAGGGGCCCACCCAGACTAGTAGTTAAAGTGATAGTAATGTTAGTAATCGTAGACCACCTGTCCCTTTAGAGAAGTCTGGTATGTAACAAGTAACCCCTGCTATCGCCGAAGTTGGTTTTTTGTGCATGTACTCACTCACGACTTCCCGCAGCTGATCATGCAGACTTATATGAGCCTGTCATAGTTTGGGACCCTCTTGGGCGTCCCTACAAAAAAACTGGGTTGCTGTGAAGGAA
>CAJNIZ010043724.1:0-38542 GCA_905231905.1 Symbiodinium pilosum
CGAATGGAATTATGGTTTGGGCATGGATGCTCTGGTCACCGTATGCTCTTGGAACACGAACGTAATTATAGTTTGGGCATGGATGCTCTGGTCACCGTATGCTCTTGGAACACGAACGTTATTATAGTTTGGGCATGGAGGCTCTGGTCACCGTATGCTCTTGGAACACGAACGGAGGTATGGTTGGGGCATGGATGCTCTAATCCGCGTATGCTCTCGCAGAACACGATCTTGCGGTGCACGCAGGCGGAAGAGCGAAAGTGCTTGAAAACCCACGGCCAAATATGCGCCGTGGACCAACTCTTCACGGAAATTATGGGTATGTGCCCGGCGAATTAGGGGTATGTGCCCGGCGAGCCCGGGCACTTGGCGCACCCGGAGCCAAACTCCTAGCATCCCCCTTAATAATTTCTATAGCAGTGCTTTATACAATCCCCTATATAACCCCCTTTAAGGAATTCAAGCTACAGCTCATAGAGGTTCTAGCTGTGAGCCTCCAAGCTCTCCAAGTCCCAGATCTGAGCCAGCAAACCACTTTGCGGACCCTGGGGTTACAAAGAGTACATTGGGTTTATACAGGGATAATTGAAAGAAACTGGAAATTACTATAGCATATTGGAGCTATAAGGGGATAATGGAAAAGAAAACGGAAACTACCATAGTAGGGGTTAGGAAAGCTTCTCTAACGGGATACCTATAACCAATATTTGCTGACTCCAGGGTCCTTGAAAGTCGGATTAACCGCAAGGGTTCCACAGGCATGATGTAGGGTAGGAAATATTAAGGACTTTTAGCCCGGAATCCCCGTAGACCTAGAACAAACATATGAGTTTTATTAATTCCTTGGGCCCATTCCAGAATCACAATGAAAAGTCCTAAGGAGACTACAGTAACATGCGAGATAACTCCTGGGCCCCTCAAAGTGTTGCCTGAGCCTTCCGGCTTCCTCCAATCATGACGGGGCACACTTCGCCTGAGCATGTGAGCTATAATCTAAACTCCTTGAAGGGGGTTCTATCGGGGTTGGAAAGGGAAGTATTATAGTGATTTTTAAGTGGGATACTAGGCGTTTGAAAACTATGGCTCGCGTGAGAGTTTCTGAGAACATGGGGTCCTTGACGAATCCTGCAAATACATGGCATCATGAGGGGATAAGGATGGTCCATCACAAGGATTACAAAGTATGGGCTGTTTCTATAGATTAGCATGTAGGTGTCTCAGAGACTGTGACTGTATAAACCTGATTTCTGAGGGAGGCTGATGCAATGGATTCAGCCAGCGAGGTCCCAAGGGTTCAGGCTTGGCGCAACTGATGGGTGTACCAAGCTCTGGTGCAAATCTAGCAGCAAAGCTTCAACAAAACCCTAAATCCAAAACGCTAGCTGCTTAGCAACTTGGATGGATGGCCCGAGCCGTGATCTGCGCTAGAACATCTGAGACTGAGCCAGATCCCCCAATGTAGGCCCCAATGTACTATTGTAGCAGCAGTAGTAGTAGTAGTAGTAGCAGTAGTAGTAGTAGTAGTAGTGGTAGTAGTAGTAGTAGTAGTAGTAGTTTTTGTAGTACTAGTAATAATTCAAAAAATATTTAAAGCAGCAATAATGATACTTGTAGAAATCGTAGTAATACTGTAGTGTAGGAATCGCAATAATTATCTCGCAATAATAGTACTGATAGCAATAGTAATAGTACTAATAGGAGTAATAGTAGTAACACGGAGGAGTAAAATCAGTAATAGCAGTAGTATGTAGTAGTGCTCCTCATTCTTGGGATCCCCTAGAGGAGCCCCTTTTTTTGTGTAGCTCCTTTGGGAGCGGGAGAGGGCAGCGTTTGTGAGCAGCATGCTGACATACCGCTAAGGATGCGTTGTGAGTTTTGTTGTCCCCCCCCCAGTGGTTTAGGTTGTAGGCTTTAAGGAAAAAAGCTCAGGGAATAGGGTTTAGGGTGTAAGGTTTAGAACATTTAGCTTTTAGGGTCATATGTAATTAAGTGTTGTATCTACTCAAAACATGGCGTTGGCGGACAAAATAGCAATGAGAGCAGTCTTGTTTCTTTGCATTCCAAGAATCTCACCCATGCCAATTCCATAGCCATCTACGCAGACCCTCGAGGACCCACTCCAGCTACATCCGAAACCCAAGACCTAGATCCAAAACCCTACTTAATGACAATATACTATATACTCGTTTCCATTTTCTTGTCCATTATCCCTATAAAACCCCATAGCACCCTAAATTATCACTCTACACCCTGAAAACCACTGAAAGCTCCTGCTGCTGAGGCCGAGGGTCTCTTGTTGCACGCGGCCTTCCATGCCAGCTCGCGTCTCGCGGCCCTTGCGAATGGTCTTCTCGGACCGATCCTCGACTTCAGCGCCGCGAAAATTGTGATCCCAAAGCCGACAGAATACTTGGGAGCTCATGGGTTTTCAGGCCTTACGTGCTTGTTACGTGCTTGTGGTTGATGTGGGGGCCGAAGCAACCCGTTCTTGGTTGCTAAATAGATCTGAAACGTTGGAATCAAAAAGAAGGCCAAATCAGGTGGTGTTTTAAAATGCGCGCGGCCCCGCGCCTCAGCATGTCTGGGGCCTAAGGCCATTGCCCATCATTTACTGCCCATCACCCCAGAAGTAGATACAGTTGTCACACCCAAGTAGGGGAACCTAAGCCGCAATCCCTGAATTGAAGGTTCCATGTTCTTTTCCGTTCCTATGTACCCCTATACATCCCATATGCATTATCCAGTGACAAAGGATGGATTTCTACGTTCCGCTACCCCCTTATTGGCTTCAGGAGAAGTTTTCTAAAAGGGGTGTGAGCACTCTAGCTTTCAACCTTGCACATGACCATGAAAGTGGCAGTTTAGTTGTGGCACCTCTTGTCCACGACTGTTGGTTTTTAGCGGCAGGCGCCTCATTGCCGGGGGGAGGTTCGTCT
Source organism: Symbiodinium pilosum (assembly GCA_905231905.1). NCBI lineage: Eukaryota > Dinophyceae > Suessiales > Symbiodiniaceae > Symbiodinium > Symbiodinium pilosum. Next base: position 2,937 of record CAJNIZ010043724.1, read on the forward strand.
TGTGCATAAGACCTGTGAATCTTTGGCAGCCTGCTTTTGAGGAACACCCGAGAGCCACGTGATGATGCAGGTTTAGGTAAACCCGAAGGGTCCAAGGACCCAAATAGGGTTTTAGGGCCCAAATACTTCTTATAATATTAATGGTGTTTGGGCCCTAAAACCCAATTATTTGTGTCCTTGGACCCTTAGGGAAAGAAAACCAAATCAAAGGCCCGAGCTGCTGATAGGGATTTAAGGTTTAGACCCTTGCGTGCCATGCCATATCTGATGGTTAGCAACTTTGTGGCTGCCCAGGACAATCAAGGAAATCACACATGTTACCGTGAAGGTTGATTGATGCTTGGGTTTACAAATTCTCTCAACAGACCTCCTGGCAGGTGCTAATGGAAATCTCATGTTCCAAGCTTTCTAAAACAGCACGAAGTTGGAGCAGCATAAAGTTGGGATTTTGCGCCTGTCATAGGCTTCGACGTATCTGGGATGGTCCACCTTTTTCGCATCCACTTAACTTCTCAGGCGCGGGAAAAGGATTACGCGTATTACAGGCTTCCAGGCAGTGATCCGCAAACTCTCTTCACCCTGACTCAGATTCACGCGGGACCAGTACAAAACTTGTAAGTAACCTTCAGCAACAATGCCCACCTAAACCCCAAAAGTATGTAAAATAATCGCCCTATACCCCTAATAATAGCCATAAAGGCCATTATTTTACATACTTTTGGGGTCCGGGCAGAGCCTATGCCTAAAGCTTTAAAGCTCTGCCCTTCCGTTCCACTGCGGCAAGCCCAGCAAATGAATTGTCGCTGAACTGCAAGCTCCCTTGGATTGTGAAGCCTTCGGATGAGAATCTCCTTGGCACGCCATGCAGGAGTTTGCCAACTTACTGCTCTCCAAATGAGCTATAGTCTAAACTCCTAGTATCCCCCTGAATAAACCCTATAGTGCTCCCCTATATAGTCCCCTATATAACCCCCTTAGGTAGTTTAGACTATAGCTCAAATGAAGGACACGCATCACAGCACTCGAAGGTTGAAACTATGGGCCCCTAGTATGGGCCCATTACCCTGGGATCCTCATATACCTACGATACCCTATGTGTACCCTTTAGGGTCCCTAGAAATCCCCGAGAAGGCCTGAGGGCCCATATTAGGGACCCATACTTCTAACCTTAGAAGCAATATACTTCTAACCTTAGAAGCATTCTCATTTAATGCAAGCGCTCTATCTGAAGCGGAGGCTTCGTGTGAGCAATGTAATGCCCTCCCCATTGTGATGTATTATAGTATATGTGGAGTATCTCATATTATGGGCGGGGGCCAATATTAGGGGGAAGGGGTTCTTTTCAAGTTTCTCTGATGTGTCGCTAGGATATTGTTGGTACCTCTCACTTGCGCTGTGCCTGGAATAAATCCTCAGCGGATTGAACCGAAGCTAAATAGAGCACTTTGGGCTTGTGTTTCATATTACGACTTGAGCCATTCTGCTTGGGCTCTTACCGTTGAATTGAACAGGCCCCTTGCGCCAGATTGTAAGATCCAATACAGTGAATACCCTGGCGTATACCCCGAAGCCCGGGGCCATCAAACCACAGACTTTGCGGCGAAAGTAGTACCAGTACAATCATAATCATCTAATACCCCTATATATACCCTATATAACCCTATAATATAGCAGTTCCCATTTTGTTTTCCAGTATCCCTACATAGACCCAATATTATCCCTATATAATCATTAGTCCCTATATAATCCCACAGAACTCATCTGCTGTCACTTCAACAGCTACTTCACTGCAGTGAGGGGCACGGCCCCATGCGCGCTCAAACCCCGAACCTTTTATGAGGTTTAGGGCAACCTCCGTAATAGTGGGTGATATTGGGATAATGGAAAAGAAAATGGAAACTACCAAGTATTTAGGGTTTAGGATTTAGGTGAAGGGTTACCTCAAGACACCTTAACTCTTCTACATCTAGGGATTTGGGGTAGGGTAACCTGGGAGTCGCTCATATCAGCAAACTGGCCCTATATTCCTTGCTTTTGCTTTCCCTAACAGGTCGACCCCCACATGTGCCCATGATTGCGAAGCTTTCTGAGCTAAATTTTATAGGGCCGCTTCCTCTGTGCAGAAAACCCGCCTTTAACCCTAAACCCAAACCCCACGCCGTAAACCCCAAACCCTAAATCTTGGGTACTGCCCCCCTCACTATCAGTTGGATAATAATTATAATATGGTTATATATCGCCCTTAATAGGACCCTTAGTATAGACTGTTACTGGGTAGGGGGCAGTACCCAAACCCAAATCCAATTTCTGCTTAAACCCTAAACCCTGAACCCTAAACCCAAAACCCTAAACCCAAAGGAAATCCTCCCTCTTAGGGCGAGGCGAGGGCTTCCATTGAAGGCTTCAGAAGTGGCTTCAGAGTGGTGACCTTAGGAAGTTTTTCGGCTTAGGGTTTAGGGGTTTAGGGTTTAGGGTTTGGGGTTTAGGGTTTAGGGTTTGGGATCTAGAGTTTTGGGTTTAGGGTTTAGGGTGTAGGATTTGGGGACTATTCTTATCCGTGAAGGTGGTCATAAAAAAAGGGCTATATTAGGTCAGCGGTTGTTTGTAACTTGGTTTTTCCCTACCTTGGTCTTGGGGCTTCTTCCTTGCCAGCCTTTGTATAAAGGGACCCTACTGGGAACCCCAAACTGGGAACCCCAAACTGGGAACCCCAAACTGGGAACCCCAAACTGGGAACCCCAAACTGGGAACCCCAAGAATATAGCAGGAATATAATGGAATATGAGGACCCTGGTAGGTGTAATTCTATTATATACCTACTATGTTCTTGGGGTTCCCAGTTGGGGTTCCCAGTAGGGTCCCTTTATTGTAGAACCTGGGTGATTTGAGTGGATGATCCTGGGGCTGCTTGGGCTATAGTCTAACAGCCTGTGCTCCCTTAAGAAGATCCCGGGTTATAGGGGTTATAATGGGATATAAGGGTTATGGGGGTTATAATGGGATATATAGGGATAATGGAAAAGAAAATGGAGACTACTATAATGGGTCATATTGGGGTGTCTAGGGATCTATGTAGGAACATACTCTATAATCCCCTACATAACCCCCCTCATTAGACTACAGTTGATATGAACTGCTTGATCCAAGATGCAGCCAAGTCTGGAAATCCAGCATAGCCGTCAGCCGCCTGCAGCAGATTCGGGCAGAAGTATATCAGCCCCAGGCTGAACTCCTAGTATCCCGTAAAATACTCCCCTATGTAATCCCCTTATGCAACTCTTGTAATCAGCTTTCACTACAGATCATATAGCGTTTTGAATAAATGGAGGCACGCTAGTTACCGAGGATTTAACGACAGAATTTGAGGTGCTCACGATACATGCCAAGCTCTTGTCAATTCAGGGTCGCTGCAGCTAACCAGGATTGAATCTTCGCATACCCCCCCTACGCGCCTACGCCTGGAAGAAAAGAGCTAACCCAAAAGTCTCATCAGCGATATATATATATATACATACCTACACATATATATGCGAGCTTTTAGCCCTACAATCTCTGATGAAATCCCCTGGTTACCCCGAAATAGCCCTCGGCTCCCAGGGTGCCACTGATTGAGAAACCTCTGTACAGGTCTTTTTTTTGTTGCTCCGTGCTTCTTCCTCCTCTCTCCCACGATACTTGCAGTCCGTTGTCAGACCCTCAACTTGCTGGGCGCTACAAGAAAATTTAGGAAAGGTTACAGGGATCACTGGGAACTATAGGGAGTACTCATTTATGGAAATCCCTTCCCCAATTACCACCAGTAAGTTAGAATAATGGATCTCAACTTCTGATCCCGGTGATGAGGGATCCTGTGAGGGGACCTCAATGTTGAGAAACATCGAAAGCATACCCCTAAGTATGTTTGACAAGATGATCCCCATGATGACGCCTTGATGTTTTTCTGCAACGTGACCGTAGCTGTAAGAAATGCGGACGTGGCTTACTACCTGCATCTGACATATAGTCTAAACTCCTAGTATCCCTTATAATATGCCCCTGTAATCCCCTACGTAACCCCTCTTGGAGGAGTTTGCACTGTAACTCATCTGACGCATGACCTGCCTTGCGCTGCCACTCACCAATGTAGTGGCGCACGTAATGCTCCACCCAAGCCGTAGCCGCCTGTGCAGATCAAGAATGAAACCCCCCCACCCCTCTGCTAACGAATATCCCTGTATGCTAAATGTCTATATGGTAGTTTCCCAAAATAAGGGGGTACCCCAATATAGAACCCAAAATACTATAGTCCTTATTATGGACCCCCAAAATGGTACCCCTAATTTTGGGAAACCCCCATACCAGGGGACTATTTGCTCTTAGCAGATTGGGCAGCTGTAGTCTTAAGCGGAGGTGATTACTTTTGAGGCCTTCCCAAGCCCAGAGATGTCCCTCTGACCACACTAGACAGGAGGGCGCCCCTATTCTGAGAAACTCTGCTTTGGGTAGTCAAAAGGCAGGTACATGCAATTTTTCAGGAGGGGCTCAACTCTGACCTCTGCAATGATACCCCCAAATATAGCAACGAACAGCCCAGCTCATAACGTACGCGAGTCCTCAAAAACAGAGTCTGGGTCTTTCTTTGGAGGCTCTTGGAAAGTCGATTCAAACTATTCCGGGATAAATGCGCGCCTGAAGCTACCCTGTGCAAGCACCTAACATGAGCGCGTAGTTTGGATCAGCCGCGCGATCTGAACTGCAAGTGAGCGCCAGTAATCACCATGCATCAACTCAAAACTTATGACACAATTATTAACCAGAGTGTCCATCTCACGTTCCGTTTTCGTTTCCAGCTGATTCTCCATTGTCCTATCTGGCCGTAAAGACCTCGAGCGCCAGGTTCCACCATGCAGCACAGGTCCCATACCTTCATTGAGTCGACGCGGGCAGCTTGCTGTTTTAAACTGTATCAATTACGCATATTTCGAGTCACTCCGGATCGAACCCCAGCAGTTGGCTCAATAGATCTTGATGCAACCACGAATCTTAGGTAGTCCCAGACCTAGAGGCAAACTGAAGGTTTCTTAGGATTTTCAACTTTCTACCCAAGCCCAATGCCTTGAAGCACGACCTTTAGGGCCCTCAGGATCCTCCCAAGTACACATATTACGAAACGGGAGTGTCACGTATAGTGGGAACACTAGGGAGATATATAGTTCCCCTGAAGTAGATAGAATATTGGCTATTATGGGGATCTTATCATAATATACCCAAAGCCACATTCTATCTACTTAAGGGCGACTCTAGGTATAACTAGCCTAAACCCTGAACCCTTAACTGCTTATAACTTGAGTGTTCCTACCTGGTTAGACCCCCCTGCATGATGCTACGCAGGGACCTTGAAGCTCTCTCGCGGACGGAGCTCAGTTGGCGGATTGCCCCAATCGATGATTTCCTGACGCGCTGGCAACTAACTAGGGTGTAGAAAATGATCATGAGGAACCCCAATAATGGAGAATCAAACGGGAAAAATGGAAAATCAAATGGAAACCAGGGAATATATAGAGGTTGTATTGGGGACATATTCAGGTACTAAGCCAGCAGGATTCTTGGGAAGCGGCCTGCGACCAAAATCAAATGCTCGACAGGTCCCAGGTATCCTCAAATTACGGGATGGGCGGTTCAAGCAAAGGAGAGACCCCTAAACCTTAAACCCTACACGCATATGCCCATAAACACTATATTTCCATATTCCCTACGAACCCCTAAGCCCTAAACCCCTAAACCCTACACCCTATGCCTATGTCCCTAAATAACCCCTGTATCCCCCTTGCCGTGGAAGCTAAACCCTAAGCCCTGAACCCTAAACCCTAGAGGGCTCCTACCCGCAGCCAAGGTGCAACACCATCAGGCCTTGCATCTGCCAACATGCGTTGAAAGCATTTAGGCTGGGGTATATAGGGGTTCTATAGGGATTATATAGGGTTATATAGGGATTCCATACAGTAGGGATTATATGGGGTTATATGAGGGTTATATAGGGATAGTGGAAAAGAGAATGGAAACTACTATAATATATAGGGGTGATCTAGGGATAATGGAAAAGAAAATGCAAACTACTACTTAGGGTTTAGGGTTTGGGCCTGCCCCCTCCCTGTAACAGTCTATATGAGGGGTCATATTCAGGGCTATAAATATACATGCCCAGACTGCAAATTTTTGGGAGCAGCACCCCATCTATATTTGGAGGGAGTCACATTAGCATTAAATGGGGTTACATGAGGGTCATAAGGGGGTTGAAAGCATCTTGGTTTTGCTGGGAGGTTTCTCAAAATGCACCATTGTGGAGGATGTTTGGGAGAGTGTGGGGCTCCGACTTGAGGATTGTGTAGTACATCGGTTTAGGGTTTAGGGTTTAATTTTTTAAAAATAATTTAGGGTATCTTGAAAAGCTGCCTTATGTTCCTGGCTCTGCAGATTGCGTGGGTGTCCTTCCAAATGATGAGGCCACAGAAAGGCTTCAAAAGGATAACTGACAGGAACCATAGACAGATTGAGTTCTAAATGGACGTGGGCCAGCATGCCGTCATAAGGAGATGTATTGACAGTCTTTGCCCATACACACAATATCAGGAAATAATTCCAATAACTGAGGCTCCTGGTCTCTGCCTGCCGGTTCTGGGATTGTGCGGCACAGGCTGTATGAAGGACATATGGAAGTTTCCCTAAATTACTGTTCCCAAAATGAGGGAAATTTATATAGGGCCCCGTATTATAATAGGAACCCACATATAGGACCCCGTATTGACAGTAATTTAGGACAATCCCCATATGGCCCCCGTGAGAGCTTGTGAAGCATGGTGCGCCTAAAGAAATCTGCAACAAGCCAACCAAAACGAAACGGTCCTGCATAACAACCTGCCGGCCTGCCCATGTCTCAAAGCGAGACTTCCACACACAGGTAGACAACACACAAGATTATCCCCACATGTCCCCACGGCAAGATTCCTCTGAAAGGACCCTTTCTTTTAGAGAAAGCGATTTAAACATACTTGACACACACGGGTTCTAACCCTCCGAGCTTCCCCCAAGCTTCGCTGTCTGGCGAGTTGTCCAGATCCTGGGTCTCCAAGGATGGCGGGCGGAGGGTTTACGATCTAGGGAAACAAGCTACGCACAAGGAGTTCACAGGGAAAGTGCAGAGGTTGAAAGGGATGAGAGGGTCATGTGTGGATTACAAAGCGGTCGAATACGCAGGCTAACGGGAATGGCAAGAACTTCACGGGACGTTCTAGGGCGTTATTGTCTCAGCAGTGGTGGTACCAATAGCCGTAACTATGAGGAATATCTCTCCCTCTCTCTCTCTCTCTATATCTCTCTCCATTTCTATGCGTGTATTTTATCATCCCTCCATACTACTATTAAGCACCCCCCTTCGAGGGGTACTGAGGGGGAGGGATCCATAAATGTCCACACAACAAGCACATGGAGACTACCAACAAACCTCGGAATCCGTGGGATGTCTCGTTCAGATTTCGGCTGGTTTGCCCGCACTCATGTTTGAAGCGAACCAGTTGATTCACCGTTCAACGACCTCTCTTTCTCTCGTTCACCGACCTAAAGACGCCAAACCTCCGAGTCTGCGTCACTACTAAGCAACTAAGGAGGAACCTATCAAAAAAAAATGTAGGGAAACCAAGGAAATAAAGCACGTGGCCTGGCCACAGTCAGTTGTTGTTTCAAACATGCTTGCACGTGTCATCTGACACCGCAACGTTATGGTAAACTTCTGCCTTATCGATTCCTCAAATTCTGAAAAAGTGAAGCCGCAGATGGGCCCGACATGAGACTGACAATTACCTTCCCTAGACCCTGAATTCTGAATCCTAAGCCCTGAGCCCCAAACAGCCCGAACACTAGTCCAAACCAGCTATCAGGAATCGAGGATCGCTGGAGTTGGGTTCCGGGGCTGGCGCTTTCTCGGCAGTGCACCTGATTTAGGCGTTTGCAAAATGTCAGTCCCTGTGCTTCAGCGCTAGGGATCGTGAGATTGTTGAGTTCAGAGTTGCAGCATGGGAGTCTGAGGTGTCAGAGCTTGGAGGACGACTGGGTGCTGGACTGATGAGAGTTGACTCGAACAGTCGCTGAACGCCAACCACCCCCTACACTGAGCACAGTGCAGCTACAAGCCGCTCACATCCGTGGCACAGCTAAGTGAAGTGGAATGCCTCCTGAAGCTCAGCTTGCTGTTGCTACTGCTATACCGTTGTTGCCGTACTTGCTGTAGTTGTAGCTGTAATTTGGCTGCAGCTCTAGCTGTAGTTCTCGTAGGAGCAGCAAAGAGCCCTAGTGAAGAGTTCCCATCTCCGAGCAAAAGACGGAGGGGAAGGGCAAACCTATAATCGACCGCCGTAGAGTGAGTCGCTTGCAGACAAGAAGCTACATGGAAGATTGACTGGGGCACCAGGCAGGTGAGGGTTCACGTAAGGTTTAAGTATTAAAGGACGTGTTGAGAAGAACATACTAGCTTTAACCCTAGTATGCTTGGTCTACTCACTCCGTTGTTTGAGCTGTTGGATGCTGTTGGGATGCGCGTATGTGCGCCCTCTGCGCCAATTTGATGAGGGTCACCACGGAATGTGTCTCAGCGATGTCGCAGGATGGGAGCAGATATGCCCATGGCGCATTCTCTGCCCTTCCTAGAACATAGCGTGAATATGAAATATGAGCTATAGTCTAAACTCCTAGTCTCCCAAGGAATAACCCCTATAAAAGCCCCCTTTCAGGAGTTTAGACTATGGCTCATATGATAGTAAAAGCCCGCAATCCAGCACCAACCCCACGGCTGCTAAACCTAAAGCCTTGCTGCAGCAAAGGGAGGTGGGGCATGGATCCCGGGAGAAGGCTCTACATAACCGCCGGTCAGAATCCCTGTCCACACCCCCAGCACTTTTTTGCGTTTTTGGTTTGCGGAAGGAGGTTGCAATAATAAACCAGGGGGTTGGGGTAGGACCAGGTAGTGCAGCTCGTGATACTAGTAGGACACGTAGAAGGGAATCTATTAATGTCGGCACGTGCCTGGCCGGACAATATTCTTATTGCCACGCTTTTATTATTGCTGATGGACCTTGTTTAAACCTATTCGGGCTCCGAACTTGTTAGAAAGCAAATTTGACGGTCCGGGATTTTCTGGCTCGGCAACAACAAAATGTTGCCACCCCCTTTATTAATGCTATGGTAACATTAACCAATTCCATCTTACCCCAGGAACCACCAGTATAAGAACCTCATGGCTGTCAGGGCACTTGCCCTGCTTCTCCATTGCCTTGCCTCGGGCTCTGCAGGCTGCTGAACTTCTGGGGATGTGGGTCTGGGGCTTGGATAGCTAGAACAGAAGAAATGCTCTGCCTCTTATCTAAGTCAACAGCTACTGTCACAAAGTATAGGGATCGCGAATGGCTTAGCATTCACTGTAGGTTTCTCGACATTGCGCCCAGGGCACCTATCATAACGACCCCTGGTTTTTGGTGCACGTGTGGGAGCACTACGGAGCATGGCTCTTGACAAGTACCGCAAACGTAGCTACTCGTACACAACACTGAAGGAGGAGACTTGGATTTGCAGGGATATTAAGGCAGCCAGGACACAGCAACTGTAGCCCCATCGTTTGGTGTCCGGGTCATAGTAGGAGCCCCATACAGAAGTGTGCTCATTGATGAACCTCAGCTGACCCAAGCCGCTCCAACAACGTCATGATGTATTCGAAAGCCCAAGTGCTTCTCTCAGCCTCTTGGTGCCAATCACTGTCCAATCCTGGTGGACTTCACAAATGCAAGTTCCCATGATACAACAACCCCCCAAAACGACCCCTAGCAGGCACAACAGTATTCGCAACAGCCCACTGACCTAAGGGCAGTTTGGCAGCACATCTTCCTTGTACAGCGTCGACCTCGGCATGGGTCTTCGGATCCCTGGAGGGTTTACGGTAATAGGGGTCTATTGGTCAACCTACTGGGGTCTTGTAGGGCATAAGGGAATACAATCCCTATATAATTTTTGTGGGGGTTCGTAGGGAATAAAGGAATATGATCCCTATATACTTCCTGTATATACAGCACCTTTTGGTAATTTAGGATTTTCTCTGTCAATCTCTCTGGGGCGCAGGCTCCAGCAGTCGGGCGCCTGAGGGGGCTGTTGGCGAGGCATCCGCCTCCATGGCCTCGCAAGGCGGTGTGGTGGTGCCTTTTTTTTGTGTGCGTGTAGTGGAGGGAGGAGAAGTTTTGTGAGGGGCAACGCTGCCCCCAGGTTCTGTGTGGGGCATGAAGCTAGTCTTTGATCGGATCTTGGCCTGAACCTTAAGGCAGCAATCCTTTTGATTTTCCAAGCCACCGACTTAGAACCTGCAGTCCTTAGGTCCGGCTTCTAAGGTTTCAGCCAAGGTCTGTCAAGTAATTATTAGAATGGCTTTGGCCTAGGCGCAGCCTAAATCCCCCCCAAGCACCCTGGTTCCCATTTCATGTTCCTTGTCATTTTTCGCTGGATTCCCCAATACAAACGCATACGTATAGTCCCCCTTAAGTAGGTAGAATATGGGGTGTGCGGGGATCTTATTATAATATACCCAAAGCCATATTCTATTTACTTAAGGGAGACCTATAGACAGAGGGTGAATCTGCTTTCGGCCCCGGAACCCTGGAGGTAAGTGCATGTGTATACATATATATATATACATATATGTACGAGCTTATGCACAAGCTTCTGTAAACATAGATGGTATCTACGAGGTATTTGAGGCCAAGATTAAGGCGCCATGGCTTCCCGGTTCTCTGGAAGCGCTCAACCCACTCTGGGGGCTGCCTGCGCCTCCACCGCCATTTCGCTGCAAGACGCCACGCCGCGTCTATAGCTACTGTGATGCTATAACGTTTGCTTGTATTTTAAGACTTTGGGTTCAGGGCTGAGGGCGCGAGCTGTGTTGAACAAAGTTCAATGAGGTGACCTGACATGGTGGGCCGAACCCTTCCTAAGCAACAGCAACTTTGTTATGTAAGCACAGGCACATCAAGCTGGCACTTTAATGGTCCTATGCACGTTGCTCCAGGGGCACTCTTTGGCAAATTGGGTGGGTGGCTGCGGGGCTGTGGCCCTTTTGGGATGTGCTATCTCAAAACTTGGGCCCTCACACAACCGCGGACTCACACATTGCTGGGTTAGCGCGCAGATCTGGTAAGGGGGCCCACAGAAGTTGAGTTTGGAAGCATCCCGAGTCATGCACAGAGTGGCGCCCATTATGTCAGCCAAAGGCAATGATCCAACCTTGCTATCCACGCCGTGACGCAATCTTGATTTGACGATTGCTTGCAGCAGGCTTCCGTCGTTCTGCTCATGGCTTCCGCGAAAACTTATTCCCCACACATGATGTGCTTTAGATCAGTCAACGAAGATTTGGGATGGGTTGGGGATGCAATGAAATCTTCGTTGTCATGAATGGTCAATGACATGATCTTGCTGCAGCCCTAAACCCTAAACATTTGAGACTAAGAACTACAGGGGCGGAGCTGCTTGGTAGCCTGTACATTATTACCATATTTCTACTATGTTTGCTGCGGAAGCCATGGCACATCAACTGGGGGCAGTCCGGCACAGCTTCGTGCCAGTTGAGGAAAGACAGCCCCACGCTGAAGGACCAAATGAAAAGCAAAATAACCCAATCGGGATGACATAATGCGAGGCATGGGACTCAAAACATCCTAGATGTAGATTCCACGTAGGTTCCGCTTTTTGCCGGACCTTACAGAAACTACCGCCACCTGATATGAAGTCAGAGCCGAGTATGGCACTTGCGTTGCGCAGCATGTTTGGGTCCCCCACACATTCGGTCCTACAGGACAGCCACGCCGAACCAGAACACACCGCATTTCGTGCAGTCCTGTGGCGTGAGTGGATATCTACACGTATACAAGCTGAAGCTACTGGTACTTCGATCGCTTTTGCCACTGCCAGCTGACTTGTTGTTGCTGCTATGCCGGAAATCACTACTCCCAATTTCAGGGCTGCCGTTACTATAGATTGCTATAGTTGCTCTTTGTTGCTGGTTTCGGGTCCCACTCCAACATGCACTGGATTGAACGCATCGAAACCGGAGCCGATGCAGCCCTAGCTTGCCAAAGCAGTGTCTTTTCCATAGAGATTATCTTGTTTTCCTTGCCATGCCCCGCATATGACTTATATTCTCACTTGCCTGCTCCCCCAAAAAGCTCAGTTTCTTGAAGCACCGAACTATAAGATATACATTGAGCTCTGTGGCTACGGATGTGGCGTTGCACATCGCTGCTCAACCTCTCAGTTGCTGCCACCTGCCCAGGAATTCATGATGAAGTTGCTCAACGGAGTGGCCCGTTTGCGGGGGCTCCCATTTAAGGATCCCATATTTTTTGAGGGTTCGAAGACAATTCCCTATGCAGAAAACGCCTAAGGTTTGCCCTTCGATTTTGAGGACTCTTTTAGGCTCTCCATGGCTTTATGTGTCTGAGCACCGGAGATCCAAGCGACATGCGGAACAGGCTGGCTGCTGTCTGTATGCAGTAAGGAGGCCCTGTCAGGCTCTAAAATCCTTGTCAGGATGCACGAGACACGCACCTTGTGCAGCCAGTCGTGAGGCACAACACATGAATGCGCATCCCCAGCATTCGGAAATTCTGACATGCGTTGCAGCTTGCATGCACTCTGGACTGCGATTACGATTTGACCCTTCAGGAATTCTGGCTGGTTATTCGCTGAACCCAACCAGAGCTCGCACTTTTCTGCGTCAAGCGACTCCGCCACGCAGGCTTGCATCAAAGATAGAGGGGTTTAAGAAGTCAGAAGAATACAGTTCAATTCAAATGCTGCATTTATTGATACAAGAATCCGTTGAGTGGGAATCCTGCGCAACCAGAATCCTACAAATCCCCAAGATGATATACATATCTGTACATCATGAACATTGCAACTGCTTCAGCTCTACAACCAAGCTAATACCCTAAACCCTAAACCCTATCTACATAGCTCGACGAAGAGGGGCTCATGACTTTGAGAACCTCCCTAACATCGGCTGAGGTCAGACTAATGGAGATCCCTGATTAATAAACCCCCTCCCCTTAACGGGGATCATAACAAGGATCCTAATACTAAGGCCCTTAAACCCTAAGAGGGATCCTCATATTAAGGCCCTTAAAAGGAGGGGTTCATCAATCATGGGTCTACATTACCCTTGAGACGTATTGTCTCGCCGAGAGAAGGCCAAACGAAATGGCGCGCGAGCTTCAGGCGGGCCCCACCACCTGAGAGCTTTTTTGGGGGGGTTTTAGGATTTAGGGTTTAGGATTTAGGGTTTAGGGTTTAGGGTTTAGGATTTAGGGAGCTTAGCAGGTGAAGGTCTATTGGGATTTGTACTATAAGGATATAGTCCCCCGTAAGTAGATAGACTATGTCTTTGGGTATATTTTAATAAGATCCCCATATACCCCATTTTCTATCTACTTAAGCGGGACTATAATGGAAAACAGAACAAGAACTACTACTTCATAATCGGGTGATCATGTATAGGGTTTTAGGGACCCTGAAGCCATGAAACAGCGTCAACCCGTCCGCCCAAACCCTTGAGTTCAGTCCAGACAGGCTTTTAAAGCTTCAAGGTTTTCGACGAGGCGCTTAGGCTTAAGAGGTCAATAGGGAAGCTGCAGAGCTTCGCGAGGATTACGTTTAGGGTTTAGGGTTCAGGGTGTAGGGGGGCCCTGATTTTGAGAATGTTTACCTGGGTTGGCCCCTAAAGCCCTTTGAAAAATATTAGTATATAGGGTCCCTTATTAAAGCCTTTAGGGAAAATATCAAATATTTCAGGGGGCTACCCAGTTACAACATGTGTGTTAAAGCTCTGGGGTTGTGGAACGGTTCAATGCCTTGCCTCACCGTAAGGCTGTGGCGTACCTGTGAACCTGCGCCCATGGTCTTGGGGTTTGAGCCGTAGACTTCTGGCACGCCTGTGTGCGCGTGAGGCATCGCCCCTATACTTGACACGGTCGTCCATGAAAAGTATACTACATGCCTGGGTTGGCCCCTAAAGCCCTTTGAAAAATATGAGTATATAGGGTTCCTTATTAAAGCCTTTAGGGAAAATATCAAATATTTCAGGGGCCTACCCAGATACACCACTCAGATTCGCCAGGAATAGTGTTCGGTCCAAGTTTGTTTGCCCTTAAGGAAGACACATTAATGTAACAGTGCTCTGACATATGCATGGCCGTGCATATTCTTCAAGACCTCAGCTGTGCACAATAAACGCTACGCCCACAAACGTGTCCACACAGCTGGTTGAAGCTTGTTGCGCCATGTAGCTGTAATTAAGTGGCATGATAAAGCAAGAGGCGAGTACTTAGTTGTATCCGATGTTTCACGGGTGGCCAGTTGGCTCGTGACGCGCCGGTGCTTTGTCCTGTAAAACGACCGGCTGTTCCCCGGTCAAGGAGGGAGGTTCTCCGAGCAAGGTGGAAGGAGGAGATTGAAATGAGCGTGTCATCACGCCAATGTGATCTAGATGTGTAGCGACATGAGGCTAACAGCTACTGGTATCATCCATGTCCTTTCAGAAGGGACCGTTTACAGCTGCAAGTCCAGATATTGCACATATGCCCTGCGTGTGCAGCGGTTTGTCATGTATTGCCATTACTTACACGCATCCCCGACCCCCACACGTACATGAACATTCTGTATGTCATATATGTATGTATGCACTCAGACACCAAGAAAACCCTGGGAATTGACGACAACACAATCCCAGAAGAAAATGACAAGCTTCACCCTTTTGGTGCCTACAGTTTTAACTCCAAATCCAAAACCCCCTAAACCCTGTCTTGCACAGACTGAAGGCCACCCCATAACCCCCTCAACCCGTAGACCCTACGCCACTGATCCCAGGGGTCGCTAACTCTGGGAAGGCTTGGGCCATCACACGAAGCTGAAGAATATGATCATGCCAAAGGAAAAGGCACCTGACAAGAAGTATCTCCAATTTTTTTGTAGGGACTCTATGGATGGTGATGCAGGAAACAGAATTTGGGTTGCCCAATTTTGAATCCATCTGCGCAAAGATGGCCTCGAAAGAATACAACAGGTCTCAGCTTTTGCAAAGAATGATACCTGCGTCACGCCTGGGGCTCTGTCAAAGACTTTAAGTTTGCACCCCCTAGTGCTTATAACCCTAGATTTTGGGTCCGAAATACCTACTATTTAGGACTATATTCCATTGTTTTGGGACCCAAACCCAAGAGTACGCACCCTAAGGGTACGAAGGAAAACTCCCTGACTCTAGGGCGGCTTAGGGTTTAGTGTTTAGGGAACATACTGGGAATATATACGGATAATAGAAAATGGAAACTACTGTAGTAGTATATGGGGTATAATGTAGGCCATTATATTATAAATTCGTATAATATAGTATATGGTACTTTCCCAAAATTAGGATATAGACCCCAATATACTATAGTCCTTATTATGGGGCCCCCCAAAAAGGTACCCCTAACTTTGGGAAACTCCCATATAAAGAACGGCCCACTGACTTTCCGCAAGTAAGGGAGTGTTCAGATGCCACCTCTTCCAGTGTCTACACTCATGGGTAGTTCGAAAATTACGGTCTGATTTTGGTACCCCCTAAATAATAGTTAGATGTAATAATATAATGTATAACCAGAAGGGGCCCATAACTTTGAGAATGACCCTCACTTTTGTGGATTCCTTCGCCCTGCCCTCCGCTCAGTTAAAAAAACGTGAATCCAAGACAAGGGTCTTGCCACATGGAGCTCTATGAAAGTGAGGTTCCTAGAAAAGGAAACGCGATTGTGATGTGCTTGGAGTCGCCATCCTTAGAACCACAAAGCAAGGGGTGTAGGATCACCCGGCACCAGGGTACCAGACCAATTTTTTTGTTTGAATGACTTTCGGAAAGACCAAGTCCCCAAGGTCTCCTTCCAGGCCCTAAGATCTCAAGTTGCCCAGTTCGCCTTGAACTTTGTAACCCTGAAATGTAAATGCTACATACCTGACCATGCAAACTAAAGTCCAACCTACACTGAGTCAGAAACCTACAGTGTCCCCGTACCCTGAACCCCGCAACAGCTACAAGATCTGCAAAGCTTTGGCCGCCCGGCCGATAATGTAGCTTCGGCCAGTCTCATCCTTTTCCCTGAGTTTAGGGTTCAGGATCATCAAACCAAGGGTTTTATAGGGTTTAGGAGGGCCCGAGGGCCCGTTCCCTCAAGATAAGACAAGCAATCAATGGAGACGACCGCTGCTCCTAGTATGTATTGCACCGTGCCCCTGTGCCCTCGTCAGGGTAGCATGTCCCCTCAAACGCTAGGTGGACACATTATGGAACACGTATGTTTTCTGCGATAAACAATCAGGACAATACAAAACATTAAGGGAGTTTGCCTGCTTATAGCTTGATCGTGCCCTACCTAATCCTAAGCCCTAGAAACCACGACGGTATCACAGTTTCCAGTTCTCAGGGTAACATCAATACCCCTAAGCCCTAGATAGTAGCTTCCATTCACTTTTTCTTTCCCTTATACATCCGTATACATCGCTATATAATCCCTATACAAGCGACGAATGGAATTGGGCCCTCAGACCAAACCTACCCGACCCAAGCTGCTTTGTAGAGTTTGGGGTTTAAAGTATCGAGTGCTTCAGGGAGAGCTCCCTGCAATCATCCCCAAAAATACTCTTGGTAAACATACACCCTTGTAGAAATTGCTGTTTCGCCCTCGCTTAAGCACGAAAACTTACATGGAACCCTGTAAAGCCCTTTCTGACCGCTCAGCAATCTTTCTAGGACAATTTGGGATTGGTCTGGGGTAGTGTATACACTTCAAACTCAAGAAGCCGTAAAACCATCCCGACAAGCTTGCGCGCTTCAAGCGGTGCCAAAAGATCCCCTTAACGATATAAAGCAGAATATGTCGGCCTCCCGCACCGGACCGGTAGCTTGAAAAAGGCTGTCTTCCCTCGAGTGTAGAGTAGTTACCACCATGCCGATAAGTCGCATGGGTTTCTAGCTGTAGGACTTCAGGGTTAGTGAGATATGTCGGGCATGAGTTGGGTCTCCCAAATGAACACGCCAAACGTACAATCAGCAGAAAACTAGAATAAACGCTTGCCAGACCTTCCAACAACTCGCGACCTCGAAGCACACGGCAATTCGCCCCCATCTTGAACGCGAGCAACCTACCTGAAGAGAGGATCCTGGCAATCCCAACACCCAACCTGATAGGAGTCCATGAACTGGAATGCTGACATGCGACACGTAATTGTAGTAGATTAAACGCGTCACTCACAACAGGATACACAGCACATACGACGACGACTCTCCATTCTCTTCTCTCAAGTCTCCATTCCATCCATTCTCCACTCCCCAGTCTTCTCCACACTCCGCTCTCAATTCCTCTCCGATCTTCGCTCTGCACTCCATTCTCCACTCCACCGCCTCTTCCACTTTCCACTCCACTTTCCTCTCCACTCTCCCCACTCCACTCTCCAGACTCAACTCTCCCACTAGCAGTCCCTACACTCCAAGCCACTGTCAACTCCAGTCTCCAGTCTCCTCTCCACACACTCTCCGTTCTGCACCGACCACTCCACTCTTGATTCCGTTCCGCCTTGCACTCCACTTTCCACCCCAGACATGAATATGCACAAGCGAAGACAGTTTCGAGGATGGCAAACCCCAGGGCCCGCATCCCAGAGACTGTTAGCACTCTTCAACACGAGGGTCCAAACGCAACGACACGTACGAGAATGGCGACCTTGGGGGGCGCAAAGGATCCTAAGTATCTACATGGCACAATGTAGGGTTTGGCAACCCTTCTGCAAACGAAACGTTCGGGAAAAAAGGTCCCCACAAAAACATGTGTGCAGTTGTAGGGTCCTTCCTTTGGGAGTTAGTTTTTGGGGTTGGGATAACCCATCCGCTTGCTAGAAACTGTCCCCCATCTACAGCTCCTACATCACAACAAGAAGGTATCATCACCTGTGACATTATCAGTTCTACATAAGCCGCTTGGTAACTTGGCTTTCCAGGCGTAAGGCCCCCACACTTTTGGAAGCTGGAACATTCCCATGAATCCGCCCTCTTCCACGGGCTGCCTCGGCCCAAGCAAAACTCTTAGGTCTCAGGATTATACATATATATATATAAAAGAGTGCTAGGGGTGTATAGCGGTTTGATAAGGGCTTATAAGGGCATGATAGGGAGATCCAGATTCACACAAGGGATTTTACATAGCCCAATAACGGAGAAGCAAATTAAATGGACAACCAAGTGGGACCTTACCGTGAGTGCTGACTCTGGTACAACGTGGCCAGTGCTTCTTCAGTTCTGGCTGAGGCATACCTCAGGACCACAGGACCTGGATCTCCAACTTATGGCTGAATATTACGGGCACACCCGGTTGGTCAAAGCAATTGACTGTGGCCATTAGGTAATCGGTTAGATGATGCCTTGCGTGAATAGGCGTATGGCACCACCATGCCCCCACCCTAGGATAAAATTCTATCTCAAGATCTTTACCCCAATACTAGGATATCAACCCCAAGATCCCAACCTAAGTTACCATCCTAGCAATTATGCTTACATCTATCTGGGTGCCATACGCCTATATGGGCAACGGGTTCCTTGCCCAAAGCACATCACGCAACTCACTTTCCTGGCTGGAAGCAGCGCTGACTGGTTTTGGAAGCTTGACAAGCCCGCCGACTGCTTTCAAAGACTCGACACCCATCCGCCAAGTGTTTTGGAGTAGCCGTACTCAACGCTTCCAGTCCGAGACGTATTGCTCTACCTTGACTGCCGTCTTGTCCGTCTTCCTCCATGCGCCCTTGACGTTTTGCCCTGCACTTGCCTACAACCTCATACCACCAGCGAACCCACTCACCAAGTACAAGTCGCAAGTTGCACCACAAAACAAGTCAAATTGTGAAAGCCCCCACAACTTCAAAAATACTGTCGAAAGCTACACTTTTAGTTGGTACGTTGATTACTCTAGGTAGGGGTCTCTCCTAATCAAAAACCCAAATCCTAAACCCCACGCCGCTTCCACTTGGAGGGCTAAGCTTTGAATATGGCAGCTTCCAAAAATTCAGGATTTTTTGGGTGTTTATCATGACGATTCTAGTACTTGGGTGCTATAGGGTGGAGGAGAGGATGGAAAAGAGGCTAGAGGAGAGGATAGGAGAGGAGAGGATGGAACTATATGTCACGTGTCCGCATTCGGGTTCGCATCAGGTTTAATCTTCTAAGGACCGGGGGAGTCACTAGGGCGGCGGAAGTGATTGGATTTCTTGGTTCGATGACTCCGCCGTAACTCTCAGCACCAGGCTCCCACCGCCAGGGTTTGAGCCTAGGATCCAACCGAAATGGGATGACTGGCCATGTTAATTGTTCAAGGTTTTGGGGGTTATGGTGTCAGGGGATACGGATTTATTGTACATGAACGTTACAGCCTGAAATGGGCACTTCTTGAGCTGTCTAATGCACAAACTGTTTGAGAGGTCGGGTAGAGCCGAGAGGACTCAACGCCTGATACAACTGCTATGTCATTATGCACGAAACGGTGAATGGATGGGTAACCACATCTATGCCGCAATGCACGACATATTTGAGTGGATAAGAAACCACAACTATGCCGTTATGCACGACATACACCATCCTGTGCCCTTCATTATGGCTGCATTTGCTGAATCATGGAATAGATGCTCTTCTTTACCCGATTCTCTGACCGTCAGGAGGGGTGGTTTCCCACGGAGAAGCCTACCCCTCACTTGCAAACGCGGAAGGGGTTGTAGGGATCCTTCCAGGGGATGATCTGGGGACCACTATAAGGATCCCTTTCCCCATTCCCGGACAAGCATGGGTAAGGAAACTTCAACCATATTAAGTGCCCAGCTGTCGCCATGGCGGGAGATTGGACTCATCCTGCGCTCTCAACGCAGTAGACTTGTTGTGAACTCCACATCAGCCGCCATTCGAGGTGATACTTAAAGAAGAAGAGGCGGGGGTTCAACCCTTGGCATCGGGCTCGTCCCTACTGCCAGTCACCTTAGCTTTGGGTTAAGTTGGAAGGCAGAGCACCCGCCTTTCAGGTAAGCCTGACTTGCCTGCACTCCCTTCATCCGGATCCTATCATGTCAGCCTGCCTGCTTACAACATGTCGTAGTTTAAAAATTGGGGGGGGGGGGCAATACAGACTCCCAAATACTAAAGTCCTTATTACAAGGACCCTCCGCAAAGAGACCACTAACTTTGGGAAACCCCTAACACCTATAAAGCCCTATATGATCCCAGCTTCAGTTTCATTTTTCAATTCACATTTCCATTTAAGTCTCCATTATAGGGATAACATCGCTATACATATATGTATATATGTGTGTGTGTGTGCATCTAGCGGCTCAGGCAACCTTCCCTCATTTCATGGCTGTCCTCCTCCATGTCATCATCATCGTCGTCCGGCTCTAGTAGCTCTTCTTCGACGGTCTTAGCAGCAGTCTCTGCGCTCTCCCCCTCAAAAAACTATTTCCACTCCTACTGTACACTTGACGTTGACGCACCCAACATAGGGAACCTTTCATGCCCGGTGTGCCGCACTGTTACTGCCGGCTGGGGGCCCAAGTTTACGGGGTGGCCCTGAGGAACACATGACCGAATCCGAATAGGGCAGCATCGCAGCATCGCAGATTTTTAGCTAAGGATCACTCTTCCCAACTGCTTCAATGACCCAGGGAATCGCTGGATAGGGGTGGCTGTGGCCATCGACCTACACAATAGCCAAACTCCCGCCATGGACCAAGAGCTGTACAGGTGTCCAGATATCCGTGGGCTTGCTGCAATCAAGAAGCTGTACGATCATGCGTCGCAACACGAATTAAGCAATTCATGCTTTGTGGGGTGATCTGCGTCTTTACATAGCATTCACCTGTTGCTGGATAGTGGAGACCGTTCCAAAGATGCTATACAAGGTAAAAATAACTACCAAGGCGCGCACGCCCATGCGCTGCCAGATGTTCATCTGCTGCCCATACATCTGCAGCAAAGCAGCACATGGGAAAATGACGCAAACGCCATTTGCTGGCAGAATGCCAACCAAGTCGCCGATGAACGCCACAGCGTCCTTTGCGGGATATGCACTCGCACCCTTTGCCCCAGGAGCCCCAAGTAGCCAAACCTACTCGCATCCCCGTAAACTATGTAACAAAGTCTCAAAGAACGGGAAACCCCACGCAAACAGCCTCTCGCCGGATCATGCAAGGATGGCTTACGGGGGCCCCGCGGTCCTTCAGCATCACGACAATGACCCCAGAGACGCTGAGGATAATGGCCTTCATGAGGAGCTGGCCTTTCCACTGCAATTTCCTGGGTTGCTGTTAAGGAACTTAAATTAAGTTACCATAATGTGTATATATAGTAAATAATAGGGTTTCCCCAATATAGTAACTTAAATTAAGTTCCTTAACATCAACCCAATTGCTCTCCGAAGAGGTCCGTCGTAGCATCTAGCAGCAAAGGCAGTGTCACCAACTGCTTCGTGCTGAGCCCGAGAATTGTAATGGCACCAAGGAGAACATTCCTTGGTAGCCCAGTAACCATATTACAATAAGGGTACCCTTTTTTCTGTTGGTATATTATATATGGGAACCCAGAACCCAAAAAGGGTAAAAGGGTACCACTGGGGTTCCTAGATTCAAGCCCCCTGGGAGGACCTGAAGCTCCAAGTCACGGCCAATGTTGTCTGCAATGGACTCGGCAACACCTGGGTTGCTGTTGGGGAACTTAATTTGAGTTACTATTATTGGGGAAACCCTATTATTTACTATATATAACCATTATGGTAACTTAATCTAAGTTCCTTAACAGCAACCCAGTAGTTAGCCCGACATCGATGGGAGCCTGGACGAAGTTCTTGGTGCTAAGTTGACACCGGCACCTGAACGAAGGGTTGAGGTTTAGGGTTTAGGTTTTTGGGCTTTGGATCTAAAAATTAGATCCCCTAGAACCATAGGGGGAATTATATCAGGGTTACTATAGGGGCTATAATGGGTCTATATAGGGGATCTAATTTTTAGATCCTCCCAGAGGTCTGGGAAGGGTTGAGGTTTTGTTTTGGGCTTATAGATCGTCCCGCCTCTACAGTCATCATCTTATACTTATATGAATTACTCCCTCAACCCTTATGCAAAATAATTACTGCCCCTTAATATATGAGGTCTTCATTGGGAGAACATTTAACTCTAGGGGTGGGAGAAATTTAGGAATATTACAGTATGAAGGGACCACCTTGAAATTTCAGCATCCTCAACGAAGGAATTTCCAGGTTTTGAGGGGGTTGAGAGTTGGGATTGGGGCTTAGAAGTTGAGCTGTGTAGGCTTTAAGGTATAGAGTCTGGGGCCTGGGCTTAAGGCTTTTAAGGTTTGCAGGATTCAGAGTTTAGTATTGAATGATTGCGGAGTTCTGGTCCACCTGTCTACTTTACTAATGACGCCTACCGAAGAAAACTGGCCGGAGCTTTCACGTCGTTGACGTGAGGTATCGAAGAAGGCAGCTGTGCCGGGGTGCAATCCACTTTTCCCTGAAGTGAGCCCCCACCAGCCGGTGATGATACATATTCCACACGTAATAGCATTGTATACTATTGGGGGAAGATGTTGTTGGGGCTGAGAAAGCAGGCCCCCGACAGATTATGAGCGCCGAATTCTGGCCGCTACGGACTACGTCCTTGGAGCCCGTTGTATAGGGTGTTGAGTCTCAGGATGTGTGACTTGGATGTGGGAATAAAGGAAGCCTGTTGGGACGGAGTTTCAGACAGAAGCTTTCCCTCTCCCCAGACAAACAGCGTGAAGCCCCAGAACTACAGGCCCTCCTTTAATAAGACCCTTAAACAGGCAGATGCGTTCATAAGGCCACTCTCTGGTAACATGGTAGCCTAGAGCTGCAAGTTTTGGGATGACCTAAGCCCTAAACCCAAAGCCCGTAAACCCTAAACCCCTAAAACCCCTAGACCCCTAAACCCCTAAACCCCGAACCCCTAAACCCCTACACCCCTAAACCGTAAACCCCCGAAGCCTTTAGCTTCCTGCTTGATTGCTCCTCAGTTCCTGGAGCCCTGGGAAAAAAGCTAAAATTACCCAGACCCTCCTATGTAGTTGGTTTTTGTGAAATGTAGAATTTGCCCAAAAACCAAAACCCGTAAAAAACCCAAAATGGAACTACACAGGAGTGTTCGAGTAGAGGTTGGGGTTTAGTGTATTTATCTGCTCCTCGTGATTTGGGGCTTGTGGCTGGTGAAGGTTGAAAGTCAAGGTCTTTTAGGAGATCAAGGGTATAGAAAAAGAACCAGCTTCCCTCAACCCTAAACCAGACCTTTGCTTTCCTGTAGTGCTTGGTGGCCAAACCTCCAATCCTAAACCTCCACAGATCGTGATGGCATCTCGCAAGTACTTCCGTGACTTTGTTTTCGAAATTGTTGCTTGCGTTACACCTCGAAATTCTACACCCTAAATGCCAAACCGAAAGCGCCTTGTCGAAAGGGGGTACGTGGAGGTTCAGGCCAAATGTTATATAAACCAAATGCATTTATATTAGGGGAGTTGGGGGGCTTTTTCTAGTTGGCTCAAAAGAACAAGTTCAATTGGGCTATGATTGCCCCTTGAATTCAAACCCCTATAGATCCTAGAGCGCGCGAGCCCTAAATCCTAAAGCGACTAAAAGGGTGACCGACCCGAAACCCTAAACCCTACCCTTGCGGGGAGCCAAGGGACTCGCACAAGGCATAGTAGAACACATCGCTGAACCTGAGGCTGTTGGGTTCTCAAATACGGTTTAGGATTTCGGGATTAGAGATGGTTATGATTGAGGGCTCAGGGGCAGGACTCAGGGTTTAGGATTTAGGGTTCAGGGGTTAGGGCTTAGGGTTCAGGGTTTAGAGCTTGGGTTTTGTTATCAGGTGGGTACCCTGAAGCCTGAACTAGATAGACCTGGTGTAGCCCCAACACGCTCATGCGAGCCCTGTTTCCGCGGGCATGACCAACAACTAACTGCCAACCATGGAGAATGAAATTGAGCAACAAATGGAAGATGAAACAACAAGTGGGAGTTTTTAGGGATATACAGGAATTTGGGTTTAGAGTTCATTTTTGGTGGTTTGTAAGGAATTGGTGAATAGGTCATAGGAAACTATTCTGGGGGATTTTAGGGACTACTCTAAGGATCATTCTCCTATTTCCCGACGCAGATTAGGGTTTCGGGTTTAGGGTTTAGAGTTTAGGGTTTGGAGTTTGATTTTCTTCTTCTACAGGCTCTTAAACCTAAAGCCCCAACGCTAAACCTTGATATATTGCCTCTGCCTGAAAGTGACCCAGACTGCACGCGCTGCAGATCTGCGTAATGTAGAATTACAGGTACGGATCTAGGGTTTAGAGTTTAGGGCGTTCGGGTTCACGGCTTAGGTACGCGGTACTTCAAAAAACGCGCAACATGACATTGGTCATCGTTTAGGCCACTTAATTGCAGTAAGCAGCTTTATGCTGGTGTATCGCGGAATAATCTTCAACCGCTTCTAAGCCCTGCTACAGGTTTGCCGACCCAAAAACCTTAGCCCAAACCCCGTAAATCCAAACTCCGTAAGCCCTGAACCCTAAACCCCGAACCCTGAACTTCCTAGACACTAAATGTGCTCCGCCCTAAACCCTAAACCCAAGCAAAACTTTGTTGGATGGAAGTTCTTCCTGGCACATGGCTGGATTGTCGTATTTGAAAAGGCAAGCTTTCCCCCAAACAGGCCCGTTTAAGGCTACTTAGGCGGCTCTTTGGGGTTCCATGGTGGCTTGGGTGAGGGTAGACCGTCAGCACCTGAAGTGCAACCTCGAAATGGAGAGTCACATGCTGAGGTGCTAGCACGCCGCAAGCTCTTGCACGTGTGCAAGCTGTGCCTTGAAGGCCAAGAACTAAGTTGAGTAGTGCCAGGCGTAAGGGTTGAAGGCTTTACGGGCTAAAGCTTCAAGATTTTGAGTTTGATTGCGGCTCTCTAGACCAAGACTGTCAGGATGGAAGCTCAAGAGCTGTACTGTTGGGTTCAATGTAATTCAAGGATCCTTCCATGAGGCATGTGGGCACATGGAACCCATACGAAGGTCATGTTGGGCCGTATCGACGGAAACCTCTGTGAGGTTACGAATTTTGTGCAGGGAGCACCCCTGAAATGCAAGGCCATGTGTCCAACAACAACGACCCCTCGAATTTTTTAAGGATGTGTGCAGAGCGCCACGTCTTCCCTGCGATCCATGGGTTTCCCGTTCGGGTGCCGTTTGTCTGCCTGTTGAACATTCCGGGGCTGACCCGGTACGGTCACCCAGAAGCAACCCAAACCCAAAGCACCACGCCCACCCCAAGCCCGCCGTTACTCATCCCAGCAGTAACCTAAACCCTGCATGAACCTTAAACCCAAACTACCATTCTCACCTCAAACCCAAAGACGCACAGGAACCCCCTGACATCAAGACCTGGGGCCCGGGATACAAACCATGTTGTAGCAGAAAACAAGCCTCAACATAAAATCACCGTTTAGGGTTAAGGGTTTCCAATATTGCTATATGCCCCCCCTAGTAAATGGTCCCCGTAATATGCAGTGGTTCCATAATGCGACATCTCGGACTGGCGGGGAGTTGGTATGAGGGGAACGCCTGTCACCCTGTAAGCCGTTCCTCAGCCTTACTGGAGGCTCAGGGTAATGATAATCATAACCCGTTTGCTATCAATGTACTCAATTGAAATTCTTATCCAGTTGTAATTAGAAGCCCCTACGTCCCTTAATCTATGAAGCTATAAACGGACAAAGTCCCAGTTACAAATAAGAAAACCCGTCCGACATTACACATTGCCGAGAGCAGTCCACGTGTGTTGGGGGATGTAGCCTTCGTACTGCAGAACCCTGAAAGATTTCCAATCTTAGTTCCCTATTGCCTCCCGTATAGAACTACAACATACGCCGATCAACATTCCTATTCTAACCGATGAGGCATCTGCTTTACTCATACAGAGACCTACCTGACTGGCGGCGAGGCCGAAATCGCAAAGCTGAGGTGATGACGAGTAAGGTTTTCCAAGAGCCGCCTCCTGCAACATGCCGTTTCATTTGGAAAAACTACGAATGCCTGGGCCCAAGCAATATCCAGCATAACTTAACAGCCTTGCCGGCCCATTTTTTGCGTGTGTCTTATACACCCTAAAACCTAAACCCTAAAACCTAAACCCTAAACCCTAAACCCCAAACCCTAAACCCTAAACCCTAAACTTATACCTACTTTCGGGGTCCAAGTTGTTACGTCTAAACATGAAATAAGGCCATGTTGCGAGCATCCTTGTCATAAACCCTAAGCCCTAGGCCCTAAAACAACCAGGCGTGATAACACTGATTTGCATTCAAGTTCAGTCACACTCAACTTTTTTGTCTGTCGTTTTCAAATGTAATTCAAGGTAAGGTAAGGTTTCTGAAAGCAACAATAGATTCGGGGATGCGCAAATAATTTTTGGCAGCCCTCAACACGTGGATAGCAAGTCTCGCTCTAGGCCATTGCTTGACAACCTCTACGACCCTAAGCCCTGAACTGTAATGAGTTGCCAGAACAAAGCAAAGCCGCTGCAGAAAAGGAATGGGCCTTCTCCACATAACTCATGCCGGGTCTAGGGTCTGGGGACCTACCTGGACCTACCTAGACAGTACTGTGGATTCTTGTCCGTGTTCGTTTGCATTTGACTTTCCTTTATTTGGAGCAAGCAGAAGCCCACGTAAACCTTTTGCCTACGTATCACCAGAGAAAGGAGAAGCTGCGTTTTTTTCGGACGCTGTTTTCTGAGCTCCAAAATCTGCTGTGAACTCTAAAGCTTCACAGCATCGAAACAGCAGGAAGTAACGCTCCCCTTTTTCGATCAAAAGGTAAAATTAACAACAACGGCACGACTCCAAACACCTTCACACCCAAGATGGTTTGCGTCAGACTGGGGGTTCCAGGTAATTGCGATTTTCTTCGTACCTGTCAATCAACCCCAACTTTGTAGCGGCTGTAGCCTTGGCACTGTGTGCGTGACGGGTAGTAATGCAAGGGCTTCTTAAACAATGAAAATGTAGTGCCGTATGCTTCAACACATTCATGAAGTCTACACGGGCTGTTAGGGAATCATAATGGACGGTCTTCTTACAAGCACGACCAACCCCCCGAAGGCGTTTGAGCTGCTTTGTTGTCAGTCCTTCAGCGCCATTGTGGCCGAAATCCTTCCGAACTACGACGCTGAGGCGCGTTTCAGTTCGCAAGGGCATCTCACTAGAACCCGAAGGCTTGAACCCTGTGAGCATCTACCAATCACGTGAACATGATGGGGCTACGAGGAAACCTGGGGAAGCACTCGGCTTTAGGCAGTTAACTTCCCTGCAATACGAACTTGTTAAATCATAAACCCTAAACCTTTGCCAGAATATCTAACAATAACAACCTTGAGTTTACATGCTTTCCCTGCCCTCCCCAAAGCCAGTAAGCGAGGTTTCCATAAGGAATGGGAAGAAAAGTTGGTAAACATAAGAAGCTACAGTATACAAGCCCTGTCCCCTATAATAAGGATTTGCCAAAACTGGGGGTACCGTTAAAAGGCCCTGTAGGGGTTTCAGAGGGATAGGTAAGGTTTAGTGTTTAATGGCTAAGGTTTCCCAAATTTGGGATACCTTTTTTTGGGGGGGTACCTGGTTAAGGACTGGAGGATATTGGGGTCTATATTCGGGGGCCCCTAACTTAAAAGAAAACAACCATATGCTTCGTAGAGAGACAGAGCAGTATTCTTCAGCTAAGGACTGCATGCTCAAGGTGGGAAGTTGAAGGACCCATGAAAACTCGTAGAAAACTGGTATGGCGATCATGCAAGCATCAAGGCCCACTACACCTTAATGTAACAAGATATCTGATGGCAAGGGTGCGGCTATCCTACCCTTTGAAGCTTAGCATCTGTCGTTGTATATCTCGGCAGATCGCGGGGCATTGTTTCTAACAGGACCTTGGGCGTTCATCTTCAAAGTACTGGACTTAGCGCGGTTCCCACCGCCATGAAAGTTCCACGAACGTACTAGTTAGCGTTGTGTTATATTGGCAGCCTACCCAAGACCTCCTCTTCACTCCAATTACGTCTTGGGTGATCTGCTATACTCCCTTAGCAAAGAAATGCATGGCAAACCCATGAACACTCTCCATTTAGGAGCAAGTGGGTAAATTCCTTAACAAAAGCCACCGAGAATATAATATGCTATAGATTGGGTGACAAAAGCCCTGTATCTCAAAGCAGGCCACTATCCTCCTGCAAGTTTCTGGCATATGTAGATGAGACTCGGTACTTATATATATATATATCACACACTAAACTAACCCTAAACCCTATGACTAGTGTTATCTGTAAGGGCCCAGAAGGTACTACCCGGTCATAATTTGAGTCTTCTCCCATGTTAGATTAAGACCACATATGAGCTGTTTTCCAAGATCGTCTCTATAGGTATCTCTATAAAAGGCGGTCAACCCCACAGACTCCAGAATTTTAGAAAAGATTCCCTTATAATGAGAAAAACCATCTGGCGCTGGCTACTGCATACAATGCGTCTCCTTCAAGATCTTCCCTAGACTCCCAGCAATATGATGGCTCACTATTGCTTCGTCCCTCCCCGAACTGTACTGTCTTGGAATAGAACCCCCCAACCCAAAACCCTAAACCCAAAATCCAAAATCCAAAACCCTAAACCCTAAACCCAAAGCCATACTATGAAGGGAGTTCTGCACCTTGCCATCCTCAAGGTTATTTCTTGATGTCCATTCCCCTCCCAAACCCTGAACTCGAAACCCTACCCTAAACCCCATAAGCCCTAAACCCTAAACTCTAAACCCTACCCTATAGAGGGACTATCCCAAAACCCTAAACCCTAAGCCCAAAATCCCCTAAACCCTTAACCCTAAATTCAAAAACCCTAAACCCCAAACCCTACCCTATAGAGGGACGGAATTAATCCCGGCATCCCATCCTCTCTGTCTCGAGAATGCTTGCGCCAACCGAGAGTGATCTCCTCACCAGGACCCCCCAACTATCCTTAGAAGCCCAGGTACCCATATATATATATATATGGGTTTAGGGTTTAGGGATATAGTAGGTTCTTGGGTTATAGGTAGTATAAGTTTATATAGGGACCCAAGGACAGGAACCCAATATATAGGTAACTGGGCTTCTAGGAGTTTAGGGTTTAGCGTCTCGGGTTTGGGTGTCTATGTAGGCTCCAGTTGTGGGCACTTGGGATTAATAGATGGTACTAGCGGGGGGGGGGGGGGTCTAGGGGGCTTAGGCTTAGGGTTTTTAGGGCTTCCTAAACCCTAAACCCTAAACCCTAAACCGCCTGGGTTTCAGGATCCTGGCTTTGGGACTCAGGTTTCAGGGTTTCGGGTTAAGGCTTATGGGCCACCACCCTGAAATGAGACCTCAATTGCCCTTGGTTAGATCCGACCCCGGCCTCGTTTTGCATTGGGGTATAGCATGATATAGTAAGATGTAGTATAATGTAATATGAGCTGCAGTCTAAACTCCTAGTATCCCCCTATCCCCTATAGTAGTCCCGTACATAAACCCTTGTATAACCTCCCTTAAACAGTTTAGACTATAGTTCATGTAGTGGTACTATAATATCGTAGTGAACTTCCTTTGGCCGGAAGAAATAGCTCAGCTCCGATTCTCCCCGAGGTTTTGCGTGTGCCTTTCACTGGAAAATAAGCCCCCTCCCCCTTGAGAGTGCAGGGTGTATAGGGTTTAGGGATATTACCACCAATCATGGGGAATCAATGGGAAAAGAACGTGATAAATTCAATGGAAGCTATGGTTAGATAGATAGACACTAAACCCCTCTTCCCCATTCTCGCTGATTAACTCGTGCATCAACGGGCTTTGGTCGGGACTTCTCGTGAGGCATCCGGTCCTGTTTTGGAGCTTTCTACAAAGCATCATCCATCATGCTCTCAAAGCCCTAAACCCCTAAACCCGAAACCCTAAACCCCTAAGCTCTAAACCCCTAAATCCTAAATCCTAGACCCCTACAGCCCAAGGATGCTGCTGATGATGATGATGATGATGATGACGCTTTCAGCAATTCTTGGTGTCCTGGTTTTGTTTGGGATAAAGACTATACATAATCTCTTTCTTGGAGTGTAAGCAGGATTCCGGATTTAGAGTGTCGGGGTCTTAAAACTCCAAGAACTCTGGAAATTCGCGTGACAAACGTCACGTTGTCACATGCTACTGCACTCAAAGAAGACATCTCTTACAAACCTGCCTATGGCCACTCGCAGCTCTTTCGCAAAGTCCATGAAGAGCCTTACACCCGACACCCTGTGCGGCTTTAGGGTTTAGGGTAGAGCCTAAGAAATACTCTGAACCCTGAATCCTAACACGCGAGATGCTGAATGTTGCGTTACCTGCGTGCCTAATCCCCCACCGTGAATATTACTCCTGCCTCCTCATGTTCAATACTTTCCACTGTGGTACATTATAATATGTTGGGAGTATTTAATATTAGGGGGTGGGGGGTTTAATGTAAGGGGAGGGGATTAGACCCCAAACCCCTCAGCCCAAACCATCGCAAGCTGAAACAAGTCAGCCCTAGAACCCCAGCTACGCACTAAATCCAAAACCCAGCACCCTACTTATCCCCTCCAACTAGCCACTATCTAGGCCTAAGTACCCACTATTAGGGGCCATATAATCCCAATTGAAGGTACAAGGAGGATCCTAGAAATTAGTACATCTCAGGGACTGACATTGACGCAGGAAGTCTCCCACAAATTGGGACGCCAACAACCGAAGCCCCAACGCTCCAATGCCGAAACCTAAAGCCTAAACCCTAAACCCTAAACCTAAAGCCGCCGCCTGAAGTTGCCGATCTGAAATCCCATAGTCGGAGTCCTGCACAGCTCCAAGCTATGCCCTGGGCATCTAAGTCTGCATATGTATATAGATATATATGGGTGGTTGTCAAAATTATGGTCCCTATTGGGGCCCCTGTTATAATACGGCACCTAATATTTAGGGTACTCAAAAAGGGACCATAATTTTGACAACCACCCATATGTGCCTAGGGATTCCATGTAATACATAATACCTACCTTCGGCCCTAAAGCCTTTAAAGATTACCTACATTGGGCTGTATGGAGCCTTAACAAGAAATCCCCAAACCCTAAATCTAAACCCTCAACCCTAAACCCTTTCGGCTGATTCGGAGCCCTGTAGACACTGGATCTCTAATCATTTTTACCCACTAGCCCAGGCCCTGGGGAGGATCCAGAACGTAGATCCCCCTTAAAAATTCCTAGCAATTACCCGATAGGGTTATATAGGGTACCCTTTTTGGGGCTCTACTTTCCAGATCCTCTCAGGAGGTCCAAAATAGACCCTAAACCTTAAACCCCAAACCCTAAACCCTAAGCCCTAAACCCCAAAGGGTTCAGGGTTCAGGGTTTAGGGTTGGGGAACATGGCATGAGCAAGTCTAGTTGATGGTGCCCGACCAGCCCAGGACACTGCCTTTGGGTTTAGGGTATTTAGGGTTTAGGGTATTTGGGGCTTAGAGTATTTAGGGTTTAGGGTTTAGAGTATTTAGGGCGTAGAGTATTGTGTTTATCGGACCTTTTCTCCACTGTCCGCCGGTGTAGAATGCTTTACAGCGAGGGCGACAAACATCCCTGCTTGCATGGTTTGCATAAAGACCTCCCAGCAGGCCGACAACTTAGCAAAAGGGTCCTCGCATCAGCCCTCCTGCCCTTACGCCGTTCAAAGCAGTCTTTTAAGGCAAACACTCAAACCCTTCTAACGCGCATTCACTCACTAGGTAGTACCCCAACAGCCAGAAAGAAGACAACTTTACGGCCTGGGGTCCCTAAACCCTAAACCCTACACCCTAAGCCCTCAACCCTATACCCTAAATCCTACACCCAAAACCCTACAGCCTAAACCCCAAACCCAGTGCTCCAGGGGTCGGGTATTGGGTTTAGCTGCGTGGTCAGCAGCATTGAGCATGAACAGCCTGGAAACCACGGCGGTCCGCGCTGCAGATGATGCAGTTATGCGGTTTTGGGTTAAGGGTGTTCAGGGTTGCTGGGAACGTGTCGGTGTACACTGCCTGGGCAAAGAATTGCATGCAAAACGTCTTCATAATCCCAGTTTCCATTGGATTTTCCGGCGTTAAACGCCTCTCACCTCCAAAGATAAATGGGCATGATAACTTACCACCAGCATTGTAAGCATCACCCCAATTTTAGCTCCAGGGCAGCTATGTCTGGGGGCCTGAATCCTGAACCCCACATCCATTTCATATATCATGAGTAGGGTTTAGGGTTTAGGGTTTAGGGTACAGCCCGGCCATTTTAACCCACACCCTCAAACTAAGCAAGTTTGTGACCATCTCTAGCCTTTCTTGTACAAAACCACCATGTCAGCCAGTACGGGTGAGATCGGGTGAAATTGCTTTAATTTGCCCAGCTACATCCCAAGCCCCTAACCTTAAGCCCCATGCCCTCCCAAAGAATCCCTAGTTGCTGAGTTCCCTGAGCCCCAAAAAGGTTGACCTTCGTATTATAATAGGACTACATATACCCCCAAAGGTTGAAGGTTACCTACCCAACTACTAAGGAACGAAGAAAATGAGCAGTGTCCTCCGCCCACAAGTCGTCATCTTCTGCGCACTCCGAGTTGTCCGAAATCCTGGTAAAAGCTCCCAACACAACGAGAGAAACATGGAGTGTTAGGCAGGTAGAGGTTCACTTACTGGCTCTTAGTAGGGAATAAGGAAATAAGTACTATAATCCCTGTAAAGTGCCTATCTCTAAGATTCCCTTATTCCCTACCCTAAACCCTAAACCCTTTGTACGATAATTCCGTATTCCCGACTGAGAACCATTAAAAACAAGAGCAAGGGAAGGGCACTAGAAGCTTCTGGCTGCGTTTAGAAGATATTCGCAGTCGTGAGGCTATAGTCCCCCTTACGTAGATAGAATATGGGGTTTCGGGTTTAAGATTTAGGTTATAGTCCCCCTTAGGTAGAGAGAATATGGGGTTTAGGGTTTAGTATATGGGGCTTAGGGTTAGGGTTTAAAGTTATAGTCCCACTTAATTAAGTAGATAGAATAGGCGGTATATGGGGATCTTGTTATAATATACCCAGAACCACATTCTATCTACTTAAGGGGGACTGTATCCTGAAACTGGAGGAAGACTTCTTAACTCAAAGCGATTGGGGTTTAGGGTTTAGAGTTTCGGGTTTGGGGTTTAGGGGGTCCTCAAAACTCAAAACCTAAACCCTTAACCCATATACAGGACCCCAGACACGAATACTGTCAAACCCATAGACCCCAGGATCCTGCAACCCGAATCCCTCAAAGGCTTTACCCCTAATACTTGGTACAGGACCGTAATCTACCTGTAGAAGCCCACTCTTGTGCGGTCCTAAACCCTAAACCTCAGAGCCTAAACTCAAAACACGAAAAATAGCTAAGGGCACCTCTTCGGGGTCCGCAGGTCTACCCTTAGAAACCATGCAGCCCCAATTTGGGTCTAAGATTCGCCTTCCAACTTGTAGGGCCAAGCAAACTAGCAGGGCTTAGGGTCTAGGGTTTAGGGGTTAGTTAGGATTTAGGGTTTGGAGTTTAAGGGTTAGTGTTTGGGGGTTTACGGTGTGGGGTTTAGGGTGTAGGGATTTCTTGGTTTACGGTTTAGGGTATACGTCCAACCCCTCTAGAGCCCTACTTATCACCTTTGTCAACATGCTTATTAAGTCCTCCTGACCCTTCAAGTAACCTCAGATGCATATGTCTCCCCATTGGCATGTTACTGAAAGGGTTGAAGGTTTTAACTGGCAAGACAACTAAGCCCTAAACCCTAAACCAAAGACAACTAAGCCCTAAACCCTAAACCCTATACCCTAAACCAAAGACAACTAAGCCTTAAACCCTAAATCCTTAAGTCCCAACACTGACAGAATGAAAATGTAGATGCCCCTCGAAGAAGTCTTCGTCTGCTCCGATTGTCTCTTGAAGCGCTGCCAGGGTTTAGGGTTTAGGGCGTAGGTTTTCCCAACATGAAGAGTGCCGTTTTGGGGGGGTTTAGGATTTAAGGGTTTAGGGTCCCTAAATCCTAATAAGGATGATATAGTTTATTGGGGACTATATTGCGGTCACTTTGATTTGGGAAGCTATCATGCAGCAAACAGCATGGCCTGCAGTCCCCGCATATGTCCTTTGCCCTGCGCGCCCAGAAGCGCTTATACTTGCTTCGATGTCCAAGAGAGGTTTCAGAATAATGGCCTTCTTGCGAATTGGTTATGGGTTTGAGCCCCTTTGTACCTACAGTACTTTTCAAGTCCAGTCACGCCCATTCAGTTGTTAATATAATTGAAAATTACGGCTGGCATGTCTATCTTGATGATAGGTGTCCATATAGACTCCCATACGGAAACGTGTAAGACTATTTGGTTGATGTCAAAGACAACACTTTTTTGAGAAGGATCCTGCAGGAAGTGGTGTTGAGGATTAGGATTAAAGTTCCCTGTATTTGCTCCATGCCAAAGAAGACCTTTCTGAAAAACGGTGTTCAAGTAGCTTGGAAACTGCCCTCCTACTTACGTATCTGTAGTGAGCTTCCAATACTCCGAAAAGCATATGAAACCGAACGCGGCAAAATTAAACTTTGGAACCCCAGATTGCATCGTTGGGTGTTGCGGAGGGGGTTTTAGGGATTGGGGTTTAGGGATATTGTAAGCAAACCCTGATACAGAACAGTAGGTTCACTGCGGTGGTGTCTTTCGGAGTTTCTTGTCCCGTGGACATACTGTGTGACATTTTGAGGCTTTGCTGAGGGGCTACACAAGGCCGAATTTAAAAAACAACTTCTTTCTTCTCAAACTTCTTCTCTAATTCAGGGTATAACATCCCTTTAAAATGACTAGCTTGGGGGACAATCATGTTATTCAGAAGTTCTTGAAAGGGGTGGTGGTATCTAAGCCCTAAACCCTAAACCTTAACCCTAAATTAATCTGTTCGGGACAGTTGGAAAAACTTGTGGCTTCTCCCGGCCACCCTCCGTATATTACCTCCCCACCCAACTTTCTACTTAAGGGAGAACCTGAGGCGGGCAGTCTAGAGGGGGGTTGGCTAAGTAACGCCTACACTCCGCGCTCTAACAGTCAGCACCCTTACCCAAAGGGTCCATGTAGGTATATGGTATATACTTAGGGCTCAAAGGGGTTCCCATATACCTACTTTAAAGCCTTTGTATATACCATATAACTACATGGACCCTTTGGGTTAGTAACGAAAGAAAATCCCTCCAATGGGACAGTCATTACAATCTTCCCTGAACCTTGAACGAGCCCAAATCCCTTAAATCTCGGAAACCCTAAAAACTTAAATCCTAAACCCTAAGCTAAGAAAACCTAAAATCTAAAACCCTAACACCCCTTAAGCACCTTAAAGCCTTAACCCTAAAACCC
>CAJNIZ010043724.1:38642-48692 GCA_905231905.1 Symbiodinium pilosum
TGGGTTGCTGTTGGGGAACTTAATTTGAGTTACTATTATTGGGGAAACCCTATTATTTACTATATATAACCATTATGGTAACTTAATTTAAGTTCCTTAACAGCAACCCAGACACTTCCGCCAAAGAAGCCGTAGCCCAGCACGCCAAAGCTCAGAAGAAAGGCTTCCGTGAGGGTCATGCTGTAGACCACGGCCTTGGTCCATTGCTTCCGGTCTTCCATCATCTGGTAGATGAGGGGTGCCTCGCTGTGGGCCAGAAAGCAGAGAAGGGCAATGCCAAAAGCAGACGGAACACCTCCTGCTTTCAAGAGTACCTGGTCAGATGCGACCTCATTCAGAGATGAGAGCTCTGAACCTGTGATCACAAGGCCCAAGATCAGAAGGACCTGGGAAGCCATGCCCAAAACTGCCATCACCGAAAAGAATCTCTTCGGAAGAAGGCAGCAGCTGAACGCCAAAGCACAGGAAAGCACAGCGGTCACGTTGTGCTTGAAAGGTAGCAGGAAAGGAAGCTGCTCAATAACGATGCTCACTAGCACCAGTGCCCCTCCGGACAAGTCGAAGAACATGCAGCCAGCAAAAAGCAGGCGACCAACGTTCCCGAAAGCAGCGTAGCCGATCAACCCCCAATCACGCTGGGAGCGGGGCATCCCCATCTCCTCGGCACGCTGATCAAGGGAGCTGAGCAAGAAGCCCATGATCCACAAAGTGAATCCCATAAGCACTCCCACAGCGAGGAGAAGTGGGACAAAAAGCCATCCTGAGAGTCGAAATGCATAGGGCAAAACCACGCTGCCACCCCCCACAAAGACATTCAACATGGTGACCACGGTCCCGGCCAATGAGACGCCTGGGCTTCGAGGCGCCACTACCCGGGCTTCACCGTCCTTAGGCTCAATGGCAAGAGGGACACCGGACATCTTTGCCTTAGTACCGGGCTCTAAGAATCAAATAGCGGGGCAACGTCCTTGCGTCGCTTTGAGCCTTGAAATAGAGCAATTCAATGGCGGGCGTTGCCACATAGACTAGGTTCTGAAAAAACTTTCAGGTAGTCAAATTAGAAGATGGTCTATGCGGTAGTTTCCATAAATAGGGGACCCCAATGTCGAGCCAATCCTGATTATACGGACCCAAAAACACCCTTCATTTGGGGAACCACATGTAGGGAGCTGACTTTGATGGCCGTGTTGTTGGTGGCTGTTGCCTGGCATCAGGATCAAATCTGAAGCAGGAATGTAGGGGGTACCCTATACTATAATTCTGCAAGCAATCTAGGGCCATAACATTCTTAACTATTTGGGCTTGTGCGGCACACT
This sequence comes from Symbiodinium pilosum, assembly GCA_905231905.1. Classification (NCBI taxonomy): domain Eukaryota; class Dinophyceae; order Suessiales; family Symbiodiniaceae; genus Symbiodinium; species Symbiodinium pilosum. The sequence goes on from CAJNIZ010043724.1 coordinate 39,959, forward strand.
GCAACTCGGAGGCAGGCTGACGACGTACGCTGTATGCTGTCCCCTCCCTCTACTATCCTCCCGCACGAAGCCCAATGTAGGCTTGTTGATGAACCCTTTGGGGCTATTGCAGCCCTTGCTGTGTTGGGAGGGGTAGGGGCAGGGATGGTGTGCCTTTTCTTCCTTGACCCAAAAGGATCGAGCTCAGAGGAATGAATGGATTCAACCACCAGCTTCTGATTGCGTGCCAGTTGCAAATACAGCTGAGTTGTGAATGGTTACTCCACGGTTACTACGTAACTGGCCATCTCAAGCATTTTCTGTCTTGTCAGAAACGTTGTTGGCATGGCCAGTTCCCCATCAAATTAATCTTGCAACCTGAACATGCCTTCAAGTCCTTTGGTTGGCTGCGGGGGCCTGGAACCGACGCGCTATTTGGACAGCTGGCATAGCTATCGCTGGGGCGCTGTACCTGGCTTCAAAGGATGAGGCATCTGCCAAGCTAGGGACCGGTGGCCTGCAGGTTTAACGATTTTGGGCGGGTTTCCGAATGTTTCCTGAAAGTAGGTGTCCGTCCTTTAAGGGGGGTCCGTACTATAGTAATTTGGGCGAGGGACACCCCCTGGTTGAAAACCCCCAGGTGGGAACGGCGTAGCCCTCCTTTTCATAGGGGGACCGGAAACTGGCGAAGGGATTCAGCATCTAGCGTCGGCTGTAGATTTGGGCGCTGCATCCTGGTCATTTATCGTAAAGCCACTCCAAGTTCAGGGTTTAGAGTTTAGGGTTTAAGGACTCTCGCAGACCCTCTTAGCCCCACCCGCAAGGCCACGTAAGCATCGTGGGAGCCCCAAGCACATGGGGATCAAACGAGAGCTATGTCCACATACATGAGCACATTGGCACATTTATTTATACACACACGTATATGTGCAGGTGTTACTCTGTGGAAAACTTAAGGGGCGTAAGCTAAGTTACTATAATAAGGAAACCCTATCATTTACTATATGCCCACATTATGGTATCTGAATTAGAGTTCCTTAACAGCAACCCAGTCGAGGATTGTATGGGCACCCTCTGGAGAATCTCTTAAAATCCCCTAAACCCTACACCCTAAGCCCTTAAACCCTAAACCCCCAAATCCCCTAAACCCTATACCCTAAACCCCAACCCTAAACCCCACTAAGCATCCTGCCGGCCCAATGGCGTGCACACCGCTGCCTGCACAGTCGGGTGAAGGTTCCAGACAGTCTGATTCCCCTGTTAGGGATCACGTTTTTTGGGTTTAGGGTTTAGGGTTTAAGGTTTAGGGACCAGGATTTAGGGTTTAGGGCTTAGGGTCGAGGAGGATATATAAATCATGTAAGGGATCCTAGGATCAAGTACCCCTTAACTAGTTCAGGAAACGCTAAATCATATAATGGTCCCCAACATGATTTAGCGCATGCCGCATATTCCTTGATTCAGCTGTATGTTTCGTGGTATCAGAGAAGGAGTGAATGTCACTCCGCAGGTACACACTGTTCATGTGAGCCGTTGTCCAGTATCCCTCTTAAAATTAAAAACTCCTCTACTACTCCCCTCTATAATCCCCTGTATGCCCCCCTTAAGGAGTTCAGACTATAGCTCATGTAGGGAGTTTATGGCCATCATAGACTTTTTGCTTAGGGAGTCTCACGAGCTAGAATGAGGATAAGCTCACAGTGGGGCCTCATGTCCCCATTATTGGTTGCAATGCCCTGCGGTATATACCTATAGCGAGGGTTGTTCGTATAATCTGCTACTTGAACTCTTTGTCCTGCTTAGTAACCTGGGCATTCTCTTCATGATTCGCTGCATCCTTCAGCCATTCTTTCTGGCGTCCCTGTCGAGTTGCACATCATGATTACAAAATTTATGTTAAGTGCAAAGTGATGGTAATTGTGGGCCCAGGCCACTGCTATTCAATGTTGCGCAGCGGGTCTCACCACCTGAAGCCAGTCCCTGGAACTAATTAGGCACGAGTGCTCAGAAGACAGATGTCAAGGCAAAAGCAGCAAGTGAGAGAGAGCCGGAGGAACGCGCATCGAGCAAGTTGCACAAGACAAGAACGGAGATGTAGCGAACCCTAAGGGTCCAAGGACCCGAATAGTAGGATTTTTGGGCCCAGATACCGTTCATAGTATAGTATTTGGGCCCTAAAACACTATTATTTTGGTCCTTGGACCCTTAGGGGAATGTAGTGATACCAAAGATGTCCCCAGTCTGTTTGCCCTTGCGGCCCCTCCTTGGAGGATCAGGACTTCGTCGGTGGGTTACTGAAGGAGGTAATGGGAGTTATTGATGGCTTACGGGGGTTCACTGAGTCCCCGTGACCCTGGAGGTCTTATCACCGCTATATCACCCCAGTGTCCATTTCATTTTCCATGTTCTTTTCCAATTGATTCTCCGTTGTTGGAGGTAATATCCCTCCAATGATCCCTCAAAGCAAAGATGGCCAGAGAGGCAATGCCCAGCGCCCTCACTGTAACACGCGCAGCGCGCAGCCAGCGCTGCGTTTAGGTCTAAAGCTCACCCTAGCCCTGGATGCAGAAGCATTGTGCTGACTTGACAGTTCCACTGGTTTTCTCGTTCAACATCAGTTTGCTGATTGTACAAGGCCCTCACATGCACACGATCTGATTCTTGGACCTTACGCGCGCAAGCCTTTGTGAAATGCTCTCCCCGCCTTGCAGCCACTCGCCATGCAAAGCGTTCTGGTTGGCAGGCCTTGCTAAGGCTTAGGCCTTTTTTTGTTTGAAAGCGACCGATCTTATTAAAAGCGGAAGGGCGTGTGAAGCAAAAGACGGGAACAAGCCCAAAGCCCCCCAATCAGGAAAGGGCTCCTTGCCTGGGAGAGGCCACACCCCCCGATCTATGATCATGGCGACCCATGAGTCATGGCCCTTCTGAGGTCCCCGCAGAGCCGCGTGCTGAGCCGACTCGCCATGACTTTTGCTTCTTATTTGCGGTTTCTCTTGTAAATCTGCTGGAGACTTGGTGATGATTGCGGGTGGGTAAGGACAGTCGGGGAGATTTATGCAAATTGAATGTGATTCTCTTTGGACTTGAGGCAGGGCTCAGTACCAGCTTCGAAGTCAGAATCTGAACTGACCAAGGTTTACGGCTTAGGATTGTCACTCCCCAGGCTGCGGCCAAACTGGCACACTACGTGCAATCCTTGAAGCTCATGTTAGTTCCTTACTGGTCTTTCAAGTTGAAGGTAAAAGTCTGAACGTGCATGTGGTGTTCTGGACGTGCACGGGCCTAAGTAGAAAAATGCCAGAAAGCTGCAGGGAGGGCTCTCAAAAGCCACGGGATCAAACTGTGAGACACATTGCTGACAATGTACGGGTCTGAATGTCTACCATCATCCTTGGAAGTTTTACTTTTGCCATCATCACGCATACAAGGAATCTAGGTTCATCATGCTGGGAATCATTTAGGCTTCTACATTAGATGCAGGCCGCCATGGCTCCGCAACTCATCACGGTCTGCCACTGTTGGTCCACTCCTCTTTCCTGAACAGCCAGAACAACAAAGAAACCATCCGCATCAAGAATGGAATCGTCATCATCAACCAAATGCACTGCAACAAGCCCCTCACTCTAAAGATGAATGTCCTCCCCACTGCGCAATGGGCGTACTTGTTGGGGCGAGGCGTCTTTACACATCCCCCCCAAACCTAAGGGGCAACTGTTTTTCAACAAGTCTCCAACATGGGGCAGTTGAGCAAAAATTCTGTTCCCAACATGGCCACTACGGAAAAACATTTTTCCATAAAGACCTACAAGTTTCCTAAATAATCTCCCCAAACGACCTTTAGCGCAAGACCGAAATCTCAAATAGTAGCTTCCATTTTCTTTTCCATTATCCCTATTTAAAATCTATACAACCCCTATAAAACTCCTATAAAACCGCTGAATAACCCGAATTTGACGCCGCTTACGGGCCAATGCTGCGCGGAGGAAGGTTCAACAGTATGGCTGCGGCCAGCATATCACGCCCCGCCAAGAGGCAACTATCCTTGGTTTGGGGTTACCTTTTTTTGGTGGGGTCCCCTAATAAGGGGTATAGTATATTGGGGTCTATAGTGGGGTCCCCTTATTTTGGGACTACCACATAAGAATAGTCCTTTAGGGTTTCGGGTTCAGGGTTTCACGTAGGAGCTGGGAGCAGCTGTGTGATAGGATGAAGAAACGGAAGAGCAACACAGGCTGGGAACCATAATGGAGAACCAAATAGAAGGGGACAATTGAAATGACATTATCCCCCTTAATAAGCCCTATAGTAGTCCCGTATGTATAATCCCCTATATGGCCCCCCTCAAAGGAGTTTAGATTAAGGCTGACATGGACACCTCAAACTACGAGGGACCCCAGGGCTAGCCAACATACTGATCCCCTCAACAACCCCATTGTACACCTATTGTTTATAACCATTGATAAGTCCTGTTCCACGACGCAAGATTTCAGGCAGCTACTTCAAGAATGTTCTAGATTCCAGAGAAGACTCCTCCTGGCAGAACATTGAAACCCTGAACCTGTCACAGCAGGAGCGGTAACTCTATTGCTGCGAGTGAAGAGTGCCAGGGGTTTCAGCCCCTCCCCCAAAAATCCATATGACCCCTACAATATGATACAGAAGTCCACACCAGCATGACGAGGCCTCAGGCCCCCCACAACTGAGTGGTTTGATGGCAGGGCGTGGGAAAATGTTCGCTGAACATGAGACGACCAACGACCTTCTGGTTGAAAGGACGCAGAACCTACATACGGCTCAGAGACTCAGAGTTGCATCTGTCGAAACTGTCAATCATGGAATGCTGGGCGCAGTTGCAGTAACCAGTAGGTGGAAGGCGTCCTGCATGGCAGAAAGAGCCGATCTCAAGCCTACATGAATAGAGTTAATTCCCACTGAATTCGGGTGCGCACAGGTAGCGCCTGACATGCAAAATTGCGAATTCCCCTTCATTGAGAGCCGCATTTCACGGGCTGCTTCCAGCTGTTAAGGGTGACTCTCCTGTCATCCAGTTCCTGGCACTGCCTTTGCCCCTGTTGCAAGAAGTCTTCCTTCAACGAATCTGTGTTCCAAAGACACTGTCCACTGGGATCATTGACAAGTCATGGCAGTCTGGTACTTGCAGTAGTAGGTAGTACTCTACTAGAGCTACAGCAGTAGCACGATACAGCATCATCGCACCGCTGTACTAACGCCTAACGCCATCTAGCACGTACTATGATTCCCCCTGATGGCTGGATCCGGCTATCTAAACCTCTAAACCTCACGAATGTTGGCTCCTAAGTGATCCATGCCTTGCACAGGTCCAAGTAGCTGCAGCAGTAACATATGCCCTATGCCTTAAACCCTACATGTCAGCCATGCCAGTCTGAGGCCAATATGGTCTCGCATAATTTGGCTTAAGGGCCGGACAGCGAAGGTTTCAGCGCAGGGTCTCGACAACTAGAGGTTTAGGGGTATATTGGGGTTATATAGGGATAATGGAAAATAAAATGGAAACTACTATAGTATAATAGGGTATATATTGGGGTTATAGATTTTTAGGGCAAGTTTGGGGTAATATTATCCCCCTATAATGGAGAATCAAATGGAAAAGCAAATGGAAAATGAAATGGAAACTGGGATTATAGCGTTTATAGGGAGAATTTAGGTTGGGTACTGCCCCCACTCTGTAACAGTCTATATTACGGGTCATATTAAGGGCTATATATAACTATATTATGGGTATTATCCTGTTGTTACAGAATGGGGGCAGTACTCAAGGTTCCGGGTTCAGGTGAAAACCACGCCCATTTTTCTGCAATCAGGATGGGGGGAATTTGCTGAGTGATTATTCTTTCCTTTATAGTCCTTCACTTCAAGCGACGCATGTGTACTTCAAGACTCTCTACAGCGTGTGGGTCTACGGTGATATGGAGCGGAACGCCACAACCAGGGCACCCTACAGTATGATTGGAATGATGCCTGTAAAAGCTATCTTCCTTTGGCCTGCTGGTGGGGCAAACGGCGAACCAGGGCTGCAATTTTGCAGCACCTCATACACCCTAGATAAACCCAGATTCTACTGTTTGCTCCATCTTGTTTTCCAGTTGGTTCTCTATTTCTATTGGGGCGATATCCCTCCACAACCACGCATAATTAAAGGAAGATTCTTTCACCTTAATCAACCCATCCACCTTCGCTGTGCTTGTCAGTTGTGCATTGCGGCGGCTCTGGCGGTGGCCACATTGGTGCAAAAGGGCCAGAGCTCTGCTAGACAGCTGGTCATTTCATGACCAGCTAAGACAATGGCTTTGTAGCATCATTCTGCAAACAACCTTCAAGGGCTGCTTCATGAATTAAATGAGCCCTGAAAGTCCAGTTGACAAACAAACAAATGCAAAGAGCACCCTTGACCCTACACCTTGTGCGTCTAGTGGTTAGTAGGGAATACGGGGAATATAATCGCTTCATAAAATATTCCTGTCCCCAGAAAGTTATTGTGGTTTCAGGCTGCTGGCTTCCCCGCAGGCCCCCATGCCTCCTGTCAACGAAGGCCCTTCGCTCATCCGAAATCTCCAGTCCCTTGCGGGCTCTTACACACGGCTCGCGCAACCAAAGCTATCAAGAACACCTAATTTGGGAGTGTCTCTAAGTCGGGTGCACTGAAAACCCGCAGTTGCGTGCATCTACATCAGAAGGCCAAGAATAAGCCGTAAGGGAGACCCAGCTCTTGACCCTCTGAAGGCTCGGGCGCGCTCCATAGTTGAAGGGACTGTTGCCATCAAGAAGGGCTGACTGAAGATTTACTCTTCCAAAGAACCAGGCAGAAGTTGCTGTGCGGCACTGGCAGCACTGGCGGCACTGGATGATGAGCCCTAGCACAGGTCAGAGCAATGTTCTGATTGGGTAATGGTTGTCGCTGCTGGTATGGTTTTCAATTGGGGTTTGAGGTTCGGGGTTAATGAACGTTTCCTTATGCGATATCCTCTGTGTTTGAAGGTCAATGGCTACTGGGGCAATGGGATTACACTGCTGAACTTTGCGGAGGGGTCTGTTGCGTGGACCCACGCCGATCTCCAAAGGCGAGTGGGTAGACCTTCTTTAAATTATAAGGAAATCGGACTGTCAGGCAGTTTCCTTACATAGGGCGAATCCAATGGAAACCCCTATATCCTAGAAAGCTTCGTGCAGGGGCCCCTGATTTATGCGAGCTCCCATCGAAGTAAACTGGTAAGCTCCCAGATTACTTTGCTCAAGCTCTGCCAAACTCTCCTACCATGTCCCTGGAGGCTCGGAAGTTACCACTCTAACATCTTGACAGCGTATGGTTGCAGCCGGTAGAATTCCATGTAATCATTGCATACATGTCATATAATATGCCCGACAGCATGTACAACTTATTCAGGCTCTTGCATTATAATCTCTACCCTACATAACCCATCTTCCGTTTCATTTGCAATTGTCTTTTCCATTTGATTCTCCAGTATTGGGATAATATCTCTGGACCCTTTTGCACCAGGCTTGCACGTATCTCTGGACCCTAAACCCTTAACCCCAAATAGTGTCTCCATTTTGTTTTCCATTATCTCTAGGTACCTGATCTCTCTCAGACAATGTAATTAAGCTTTTCCGGGCTTAGCCCGAAACCCTGCACCCTCCCTAAACCCTAAACTCTGGCCTGAGTTTGCTGGCTGCCTTGTCCTCTCTTCCCGACGACAGGGAAAGCCCGCTGCTGCTGCAGGCGCCTCCTGCAACTCCACGCACTCCATCGTGATTTCTGGAGTATTAGGTTTCCCAAAATTAGGGGTACCTGCCTGGGGTCTCTAGAATAAGACCTATAGTATTTTGGGGTCTATTTTGGGGTCCCCCTACCACACAAACTATCTTTTCTCAGGAATCTTTTTCCCATCTACTCCGTAGCACGGGCCCAAGAAATTTGAGAACTGTTGCCGCGAACGGGCCATGAATGCTGACCAAGAAGTGAGAAGCAAGTAGAAGAGCAAATCCTGGGTTGCTGTTCCAGCGGGTTTCGTTTCTACATTAATTCTTCTCGAACCTGTGTGCTACTGCTCCAAACAACGTTCAGGAAGTTCGAGTGTCCACAGCCCACTCGGCCATGAAATTAGGCCAGGCTTTTTGCAGTACATGCTTTTTAGTAAAACCCAGCTTGCGGCGGTAGAGATTCTAATCCTAGCTCTTAACAAAACCAGCTGGAAGCTGTCAAAGAAGTTGAGGTTAGAGCAGCCAAGCTAAGTAGTAGCGCATGATGCCCTTGCCTACACCGAACTGGAATGGTACAGGCCGGAAAGCAAGCAACAATGTGCGAAGACAAGTCTGCTTTGTAGCCCATAGGCTATAGGATGTCCATGGCACTATTTTGGAAACCCTGAAGCCAAAGCAGTAAATGCTGCAAATCAACCTAGAATCAAGCTCTCCCGTGCTCCTCGCTTCGGCGATGACCCCACGAGTGACGGCCACCCGCACGCAGTAACGGCGGACCACCTGTGTCAGTCTACCCTCCCTCACCAGGAAAACTGCAAGACCATGAGAGCTATAGTCTAAACTCCTAGTATCCCCCTTAATAAGCCTTATAATACTCCCCTATATAATCCCCTATATAACATCCTTTAAGGAGTTTAGACCATAGCTCATGTAGAAGTCACTGGCGGGACAGTTGTCCGCATAAAACCTCCTCTTGGAGCTATAGTCCCCCTTAAGTAGATCGAATATTAGGGTT
>CAJNIZ010043725.1:17124-54436 GCA_905231905.1 Symbiodinium pilosum
GGTAGTTTCCATAAATAGGGGGAACTCAGTATAATATAGGAGGCTTCAGAATGCTATCATTCTTATTATGCGGAGCCCCACAAAGGGTATTTCTAATTATGGGAGACTACTCTATGTCTTGTTACGACTGAGGTGCTCACCTGCGGTACCCTTTTTCGAGAATATACTGGCAAAAACAGGTCCGTGAGTTGATGGACTGAATTTTAGCGTTTAGGGTTTAAGGTCGTATACTCCTATGCAGTGTATCTGAGGTTTTCAGATGGTCTTAGAAAGGACGCAGAAGCTATTCATGCTTCAATACTAGAAACGTTCAGCTATCAAAAACCTACCATAGCCCCAAGGATCGTGTTCCAAACTGGCCCATCCCTGGAGCCGTTGGCATGTTGGGAGTCCTGTACACAGAGTCAGATTCCAAACCTACGGCAGTCACGCAGATGGCGCCTTCCAGTCACCCAGTCCTGGCCCCCCCCCTCCCAAGCCATACCATTAGGGGGGACCAGGAACACCAGACGCCTGACCATATACACCTGTTACAATACCCCTTTATGCAGGAGTTTGAGTGCCCACGGTGATGTGTTGTTGCGAGGCCTGCACTGAAAAGCTCCTTGGAGGGGCTCGGAGTATGTAGGATGTTTCAGGATCTGACTTCAGGGGCTTGTTGCATGTATGAGGAGCTTGACTGGCCGCGTGATGTCCCAGGTCTTCAGACAATTTGCGAGCTCACCGGGTCGGCAGAATTCCGTACGCGTTGTGCTGAGGCGGTGGGGATTTGCTTGTTGTTTTGTTGAGCGAGGTTTCCTTTGATGCCCAGGTACGCATGTAGATGGGGGGGCCTGCGTCTTGCACCAATTCAGAAATTTCCGACCCCTGGTCCTTGGAAGCCAGGGTCTCAGTATCTTGTTAAGTCGGGGGGAGAAATGGCCACGTCAAGTTCAATCACGCAAGTCACTTGCGCTGGTACTGCTCCCTGAGACCGATTTCCAAGCTACTGGTTGTTGCGTTCGTTGTCGCTCCTGGTTTGCGACATAGCTTGCTAATTCGTTCTGCAGCTACTTAGAGCGGAATATGCACGTGTGGCGCACGTAACGGTGCCATCACTTTAACTTCACAATCTACGCTCGTCTTGTTAACAACTGTACCGACACCATGGTAGACCACAGCTTGTTGCATTACAGATGGCACAAACCCGAAAAAACCCCAAAGAGGATTAACCAAAAGTGACCAGCAACAGATGCGGGGCCATGGAAGAATCTTCGGGCTGTATGGCAACATCATGACAAAGTGTGGGCTTGCTCATGCACGCCCAACTTTCTTGGACTCTGCAGTGGGACCAAGAGGTTTCAATGAAGTGCTTGCAGGATAGTCTTAATGTTTTGCATGCCTGTGTTGCACTCAGTGCTTTGTGCGGCTGTCAATCCAGGTCCTCTGTCCTTGCGCTGTACGTTAAGTCCGGCAGGGATCAGAAGAGTAGTGGCTCGAATCAGGAGCTGCAGCAAGATGAGTAGGAATAGCCGCAGCATTGTATAAGGAGCTGATGGTAGTTCCTTGGTTCAGTGACGGCCACTGCATCTACAACGTTAGCCTGATGTGTACCTAAAACATCCTAAAACCATCTTCCTGACATGACACAACACATTTCTGCACAGGCACCGCCTGTCGCGCTCGCACCAGAGATGCTTGCAGGCCGCCCTTGTTCTTGCAAAGCAAGGGAGAAACCGGAATAGTTTGAACATATGATATAATCCTTTGGCACTTATCCATTTTACGGCGTGTGTGTTTATATGTCAATGTATATATATGTATGTGTATACACACCACAAGAGCCTCGCCAATCTATGGGATCATCCGGCAGATCTCGGTTAGTGGCAGCTGAAAAAGGCATGGTGTCACAGCCTGGGCTCTCGAAGTGGAACTCTAATTGTCGCAGTGTTCTGTAGGGTCCCTGGGACTTGCGGGGGTATCATGGGCTAGATAGGCATACGGATTTACGCAACACTGCTGTTGCCTCTGCTGGTAGTTCTAGGAGACTACAAGATAATTGTTGGTTACAACTTGGCTTAATATCCCTACCGAGATGATGGGTGAACGTAGGAGGACTGCAGATCTATGAGTTCGACTCTTGACTTAGGGTTTATAGGATTTATACAGGGGTTATATAGGGGTTATATAGGGTTTATATAGGGTTTATAGGATTTATACAGGGGTTATATAGGGTTTATATTGGGTTTATAGGATTTATACAGGGGTTATATAGTGTTTATATAGGGTTTATAGGATTTATACAGGGGTTATATAGGGTTTATAGGGTTTATAGGATTTATGCAGGGGTTATATAGGGTTTATAGGGTTTATATAAAACTCTTGACCATTCATTCGAGATGGGCCACCTCCGCTTCAGCTGCTTGTGGCTTAGTGCCTGGCAGGGAAGGGCAGGAATGGAGCCCTATACGCATCCTTCAGAAATCGGGGTTTCCCAAGATTAGGGGTACTTTTTAGGGGTCCCCAATAGTAAGGACTATGGTATTTTGGGGTCTATATTGGGGTCCCTATTTTGGGAAACTACCAAATATCCCCAACAATGGCCCCTAGATGTCCCCAGCATCCATTCCCCTATAGTCTGTAGATTGTGTGCGAGAAGGTATCGAAATCTTCCAGGATTTCCTTCTTTGATCCGAAAGAGAAGTTATGCCAATGTCAAGTCCTAATGTTGAGGTGGGAGGATGTTGCTTTAGAGTTCCTTGTCGAGATTGGGTTAGGGTGTTGCGGTTTTGCTTTCAGTGCCGTTTTGAAGTGGGGTTTACAGTAGCACTTTGTGGGCAGTGCTTGGAAGATTGTGGTGGATCCCGCCGAAGCTGAAAACACACGCGATCATTGCAAAGGGAGGAGACCCCAAAAGCAGTCCACGAACCACACATCTAGTGACCCAGCAAAACCGTCAGACCCGGCCCTTTTGCCCTGAACCTACTTACCCCATAAGAAAGAAAACACATGCCGTGTCAATCACTGTGGAACCTCCGTACTCAAAACCTCAAACCCTAAACCCTAAAGCTGTGCGATGCGCGTGTCTGAACCCTAAAGTCAGGCATCCGCCCGATGCCGCCCATCCAGCAAATCTTCGGCCCTCCGAGCTACCCAAACTTCAAAGCCCTAAAGCCAGTTTTCCACATCATATGAGCTATAGTGAAACTCCTTAAAGGGGGCTTATGTAGGGAATTATATAGGGGAGCATTATAGGGGTGATTACGGGGGATATTACAAGTTAAGACTATGGCTCATATTACTTGGGAACTGTCGCAATGACAGTAACTAATCATGCATTCCTGAAGCTACATTCTGGGAGGCCTCTCGAACATGGCAGAAGCCTCCCCAATTTCTGATGCCTCGCCGAGCCCTGCTTTGCTACTTGTCTTTCAGATTGTGGCCTAGAATTTCTGACCCAAATCCTTTCACAGGCACCTCTGAACAGAAAGTGCGAGTTTTTGTGAGGAGTCCATTCAGATTGTAGGGTTGACTGTTTCGGCTTGACCTTGAGGGTTTTGATCAGTTGAAAGCTCTTCATAGCAAAAGGTTGATGTGTAGGGTTCGGAGGGTAGAGGCTTTTTTATTTGAGGATTCATGGGGGCTTTGCACAGCTTGTTCCGGTCGGCCACGTAGGGAGGTGTTGGTGGGCCTGGAGATTGAGGGGAAGGAGTTCAAAAAATGCTTATCATACTTGAGCTTCACAGGTTTGGACAGGGACTCAGGGCTCAGCTGTTTTGGGACTTCCCCAATCCGAAAGCCATGAACCGGTGGGAGGGGAAGAACAGGCCGGATGCGCCTGAAGAGTTACCTCCGCCTCCGCCAGAAGGCCAGGCGCGCACGTTTTGTGGAGTCTGGATATTTGAGGGGTTGGGGGTGTCAGATTGCAGGGGTTGAATGTTAAGTTGATGTTGCCAGGGTGTTAAGTTCCGTATGGTGAGAAGGAGGGGGCTTGGGGGGGGCAACGGCCCAGAAATGCGCTGGATGTGCTGGTTGATGCTTCTGGTTCTTTGGGATACTCCGTATCTTTGCGCAAGAGAGCCTGGCTTGTAAGCGCATACTTTCTTGAGGGTTTAAGGGTATCTAGGGATATGTCGTAGGGCTTAGCAAAAGGCATCGAGTGTATCTGGAATTGAGTCCATCATTCAGAAGCTAAGGGGTTCAGATCGCTACCAACCTCCAGGCCAACGTCCTTTACCAGTGGATCCTGTGTTTGGTTGAATTCAGCATTTGAGGGAGTTTTGCTGGGTACCATGATTCCCCTAATGATTCTGAATCCTACATGCAAAGTCCTGTTCTGCCCCAAGAACCTACAGCAGTCCCCCTCTCATGGTCTAGGACCCAAGCATGACATGACAGGTACCATCCTCCTCCTGCCACCTCCGGCGCCGGCGGAGACCCAGGCGGCGCCCCCAAGACAGGTGGAGGCCGGCAGCACTTGCCTATGGTGTGACGCAGACGTCTGAAACCTTGTTAAGGGGTGTTATAGTTATAGTTTGTTTGACTGACAGTATCACTCCCCCCAACACTGTTTCTCTTCTCACTGAAGTTATAGTGTATGGTACCCAATGAGGATGTGTTTTGGTTAAGCTTGCATATATACATATACACAAATAGACCTAAGTTTTGCTTGCAGAGAATTTTACAGCAACCCCCCCCCCGGGTGGTTTGAGCAAACCCACTTTTCATGTGCTTGCGGAGCAAAGTTTCATTCTTGTTTTCGGATGTGAAGGAAGCTGCAAGTCTTGGGGTTGGGCCACGGGGACACAAGTCATACACTTTGCTGCTGAAATTCGACCCTTTCAAAAAATGCTTCTCCATGCGAAGGTGGTGCTTGTGTTTAGGGAGTTGTATTGGAAGCTTATCTGAGTGTATTGGATTACTTACCAAGACTACCAAGACTGCGCACAGGAGGCAAGCAATCTGGGCCGAGAATGCGGCAAGGACTCGGTTATGGCCCTACGTGAGGAAACCATGCGAACTGTGGTTGGGTCCATTTCTACTGCTGTCCAGAAGTTTGTAAGCAGGCAAAAAGGCATTCTAAGTTGTGTTGAAAATGCTCAGATGGACACTACGACACAGAGTCGGGGCTCAAAAGTTACCTTATGGCAGTGCTCAGTCTAGGGTGGAAGGCGCTGAGTGTCCCTCGCTTGTTCGTCCCTGCTGTGTGCACCACGGGCTAAGCGCAAAGAGCATGCGAGTGTTGAATGTTGAGACAGCCTCTGGCGCTGTTCGCCAGAAACACCTGAGCAGATCGCATAAAACTATCAACAAATGCATTGGGCCGCCGAGCAGACTTGCGGACGTGAAATGGCTTGGGGCCGAGTGCCTACGCTACCCCTGACCTTTAAAGTGCTGTCTCCAATTTTTACCCTCCTGAGCCTCTGGCCCAGAGGCTTAGCCGGCTTAGCCAGCGCCTGAGATGCAAATTCTTCATGCCTGAACAACCATTCAGTCACATCCAGCACTGAAAGCTCCTGCGCCCTTCGCTCGTTTGCTTAGTTACGCCCCCCCCCCCCCATTCATTCCAACTGAAGAACTGAAGATTCCTAAAGCAAAATGTCCCGATCTGAGAAGCACTCACTTCCAAAGATTTCCTTTGGATCTAGACCTTTCCTATGTAGGAAAAATTGAGGAAGCCCTTGCAGCCATATGTGCTGCGTAAGATTTCTGAGAGATCCCTATCAGCCCTATGTCGTTGTTGTGAGATCTCCATGTTGTTTCCATATTTCCCTGTGGCTTAAACAACCTCACCCTCATCAACTTAAGACTAGGGTGGTGGAGATCCATCCAAGTTTCCCACCCTTGACATTGGGAGGAGGAGCAAGACCGCTTCTACGAGCTTTTCTTCGCAGCTGCCACCTGGCCTTCCCGTTATAATGGCTTACTGGGGGCTAGTAGTTAGTAGGGACAATATGTGGGTATATATGTCTGTACATATTGAGAACGGTTATGTAGGGATAATGGAAAACATGGAAACTACTACGTTGTAGCAGGGTTATATATATATATATATGGAAATTTTGGGGTTAGTAGGGAACAAGGGAATGAATTGTACAGGAATTATGTTGGGATTATATTCCCTTATTCCCTACTGACAACCAGTAAGATGGCTTAGAATGCTATGCGGGTTGACATTGCTGCAAAAATGCCGAAATGAGCTGTGCCCTTGCACACGGTAGCAGAAGCCACGCTTTTTTGGGGGGATAGTGCTGCCAGCCTACCAGTGAATCAATTTTGACTGCAGTTTTTTACATTCCACATTTTATTGCACCCATCATCGAAGCCCGTGTAGGAATGTTGATGGCTTGTTCCGTCGAAAGCGCTTAGGTGGTATTGCCGATCACCAGAAGCAGTTGTAAGGTGGACAGGGATTCCTTCCTTGCCATTATATATGATCAGACTATGTTGGTTGTGCGGTGCATTGAGAAGTTTATAATCTTACTGGGTTCAGCCACAGCAACTATGAGTTCATACGGGCCAGGGGCAGTTAGTTGGATATGATAGGATACTTGGACAAGCACGTCACAAGCCAGTCTAGTGCTCGCTTGCCTTTGACGTATAATTGCTGTATGTGTTTTGAAGTCGGGTCAAGAAATGGCGCAGTTCCCATCGGTCTATTTTGCGAATCAGGGTGGGCTTACAGTATAAGAGCTGCGGGCTGGCCGCCCGCACGGTCTTTGCCCAAAGACATGCTCCTGAAACCTGCGGGTCGCCAGCCAAGACTAAGTGGGCTGGTAGCCCACAGCTCTTATGGCTTATGGTCTCAAGTGCGGGCCGTCAGCCCACAGACCTTACAAGTTGATCCTGAGTCTCACAGGCTGTGCGGGCTGCCATCCCAGAGCGTTCGTCATGTAGTGGCTGCAGCGCCACTAGGCCAGAGCCTTTGGCCTGGAGATGCAGTTATATAAACCCTACGCTGAGGTTCTACCCCTCCTTGGCGACGGCACATCGATCTACAGCAACCAGGCACTTGTGATATTTGACAATTAAGTTTGTAGTCATTGTAGTTTGTAGTCCCAGATGTGCACTGCTTTTGGCCCGATTCCACATCCATGCCTCCTGCAATCGATCCACTGCTTCCCTGCAGCTTTCTCTCCTCATGCCAGATTCTCTTGGGCCTTCTATTTTAGGATTTCCCTGCAGTGTCAAAACTTGTGCCATTCTGCCGTTCATCATTTCAGATAGGGAGCGAAAGCAGTCTAAAACCACGTCTGCGATGAAGTAGCTTGGTAAGGGCTCCTTGGACGTGTCAGACTGGTCATATCGGGCCACCTTCCGATCGATGTTGGATATGTTTAGTGAAGCCTTCACGACAGGGTTGAGGGATTGGGGACAGACATGCTCCCATTAAACCCTACTCGTATATGATCCTGACTGCCCATACATAACCCATATACGACCCACAAAAAAGCCTGGATAACCCAGCGGTTCTCTTCCTACCTGGAGCTCCTCGCGCCTGAGGCCAGTTCTAATTCCAGCTTTTGCAAGGTCACTTCCTTCCAAAGATCCCGCATTTGGCTTTTCTAATCTGCAGAGACAAGGCCATGACGCGCTCCTCGAAGTCTTTTCAATGGATTCTGGGATCTGCGTTTTTAAGTTTTCTTTCGTTTGTGTATTTCTTATGTCTGTAGAGCTGCCAAGGGTGCTTGGAGGGGTGCCAAAACCAAAACGTTCTAGCAACCATGCCTCCTTGAATGCCGGTCATGGTTTCAGCACGAAACATGAAGATCCCACGGCTGCTTGCGTCAAGACTTCTGTCGATAGCGAACTCAAAAATGGGGGTGTGCTCATGTACTTAGCTTCTGATTTGGTCGGCCTGTACTGTAGGCATTTTCCCAGCTTACAGCAGTATCTGAAGGTGGTAAGCGTTACAGTATTGCGGCATGTCAACCACCTGCTCATTCAAGACTGACAGTTGATGGCTGTAGCCGAACTATGACCTTGACAGCTCGCGGAAACCTTGAATCCCTACTTCAGGTACGAACTCCCCGAAACCAAGCCCTGCACCCAAAACACAAACCATTAAGCCCCAAAACCTGCACACAGAAAGGTCCTGTACCTGCTGGAGAAAGCAGGTGCTGGGCTAAGTTGGGACAAGCTAGGCTAACGCATGCGTGATTCATGTGGACGCCCCACTTTTTGTAAGATTCATTTGTACATTGTTGGCACGTAACGAGGCGAATGTATTCATTCAGAATCGCTACAGCACAGCATGCCATCTTGTAAAGGAATTTCGGTACTATTTGGGCTTTGCACTGGGGAGTGCGCTTTTTGGGGCAGCAACGTTTTCGAGAAGTCCTAATTCGACCGGGAGTGAGCTCGGGTGCTTGGACCCCCAACCCATCAGCGGCGTCAAGCCGGGTAGCCGCTTTGTTCCAATCCAGCACAGGTTCATGCCCATTGTAATCTTCATGCATCGTTTTGGAGGAAGTGTAAACACTAGATTACTGGATAGCTAGAACATGTGATGCCAACAACGTAAGAGGACCTCGTCCCCGAGATCCCCAGTACCTGAAACCCCAAGCCTAAACTCCACGGTCTAAACCCCTAAGCCACGAATCCCAAAGCCTGGAGCCTGAACCCCTGAAAAGCATCATGCTAAAAACCACTGAACATTGCAACCCCCAGCCGAAACCCTAAACCCTGACTAAGGCCTGCCAGAGGACCAGCGCGAACTCCTCAGCGTCGGCGACTCTGAATGTCAGGAGCCGCATTTCCCCAACACCTGCCTGCCTCAAAAGTAGAAATGACATTTTTTTCATTCACGCTTGGAATTTCTCCGTTCCTTGTTAAGCGCTGTTATGATCAGATGTATGCGTTTATAGCTTGAACGTGTTCTTGATCTCCAGTTCCCATGAGTATCGGTAATCCGGATTTCCTCCTGCAAAGTTACCAGTTCACGTCGCGAAAGAAATAACAGTGTGAAGATTGGGGACCTTGCTTTCATTATCAAGGGCATCTGTTACGAGGGTAAGGAATTATGGCCCCAAGTACTGGTACTAGTAGGATCTAATGTGGGCGTCTACCCGGACTTTAAACCCTTAGTCCTAAACTCTAAACGACACATGTTCTGTTATTCCCTACAAACACCCAGTCAGGTTAAACCATTCCCAGAGGAGTTGGTGGATGCTGACACTTTTCGCCAAGTTCTGGAGCAGGTGGACGCTTGTCTCAAATCTGCTCAGACACGCCCTCTCCAGCGAAACCTTACGTGCGTTCGGATTCGGATTTATGGGTTATAGGGCTCAGGGCTATAGCATGCTTGAAACGGTATGTTGATGAGGTAACAAAGTAACTGTGGAAGTGACATCAGCTTGCTGTGCCAGGTGTTTCTTGGTTGTCCCCTAGCCCTGCCTTAAAGGGACTTTACTGGGAACCTCAAACAGGGAACCCCAAGAATATAGTAGAAATATAATAGGAATGTACCTACCAGGGTCCGTACTATTATTTCCTACTACATTCTTGGGATTCCCTGTTTGGGGTTCCCATTTCAGCCCTTTTATGCTTTGCATGAATCAGGCGAGGCAAGCTTTCATTCCTGTCTTCAGTCTTGCATGACCGACTCACCGTCAGAGACACGAGCTAAGCACCTTGAGCCACGAAGTCAACGTCCGTTGAGGTAGTGGCTTCCCAAAAGATTTGCCCAGTTCTTGTGAATTATCAGACTTCACTACACACTACATCAACCCAATGGAGAATCATAGAATCAGCTTTGTGAGAGTCATATGTAAGTGCAAACCCACCCCGAACCGCTTTGAACGTGCCCAGGCCAATGTGCAAGCGAAACTACCGCTCGCAGGCTCCTCAGAAAGTATCCGATGAAGCGGTGCATCTGGCATCATCTGGCTGTAGCAGATGGGTCAGACAAGGATGTGACTAGCAGTGACTTTAGGAGATAGTGGGCTTGGGGTGCGGGGGAATTTGCAATTTCACGATGCCATGTCTGATTTGCCACATTCCGCACAGGCTTCACAAGTGTCTTGCGCCTCTGCTTAGGATGATGCTAGAGGTGTTGAACGTCTTTGAAAACGAAAAACCAATCACCAAAGCTTCTTCGTTGTATAAAATCCCGGACTGGCCGTCTCAGGCCCTTATCAACAGTTGTATGACTTTCTCTGTGCAAGGATGAGCCTCCCTCTCGTGTTCCGTGGTGCGCTGCCAAGCAATTGATCCCTGAAATTGTGTCATAATAATAGGCATCTGAAGATTAGGACCTTCATTGTCATGGGGTCTCTCAGATTGACCAGTAGTATCGGGAAACGTCCCTGCAGGGCATGGGGCTGAGGGCTTCCAGGGTAAGCATAATCATGTGCTATGGGATCCGATTCCGACCCAAAGTCCGAATACTCAGGATATCTCAGGATCCATTTGATGCAATTTCCAACTGGCATGCCAAGACGCCCTGTTTACATAGTGACATGGTGATAGCCAGCGGGCCAATCGAGCATCACCGAAGTGAACTGTCAACAACCTGCAAAATGCCCATCTAGACTCGTCGTTCCTAAGTGGTCCAAGCGACCATAAGATTGGAGAGTCTTGTTTTCATGCCCTTGCTGGCAAATATTCTACGCATGCCCACGTGGTCCAACACTGCCAGGTGTCATGCCACAGACGGCGCCCAGCAAATTGCTATACATGCTGTGTAATTGTCATGGTACACTCCTCTGGGGGGATCGAAAGTCGTGGGGCAACAAGGCTAGCGTGCAAGTCGCTACTGGATACCAAGGTGACGTGCAAGCAAGTAGTACTTTGGGTGCCCCCTTACCTTTATTCCCTGCTACCAGCAAACCGCATTCAAACAATAATATGATGCTGAAAACGTTAGTACCCTCATGGAGCTTTGATGCTGCCCTTGGGGCTTTTCATGTCTTTTCATGGAGGACCCCTAACCCATAAATAGTAGTCTCCATTTTATTTCCCACTATCTCAATATAACCCCTATACTATTCTATAATACAGTATATTCCACTGTACTAGAGTACATTATATCATAATTTCTATTTTACTGCAAAGTCCCCGAAGGATCGACGGCATGACCTGGGATGGCAAGCGGGTTCGGATCGATTGGTCCAGATTTCAATTGCCATGAAAAAGGAGAGAGACCCTTCTGGGATATATAGGGGTTATATAGGGATATATAGGGGTTATATAGGGATATATAAGGATAATGGAAGAGAACCGGAAACTAGTATTTAGGGTTTAGGTGTATGGTTTGCGGTGAGGATGGAGCAGGGCGTCAGTTTTCATGCGCCCGGATGCTATAGGGTAATTTGGGAAGGAATTGGGCTTCAAGCGGGTTGCATGTTTTATTATCAAACTTCCAGGTCATCATTCGCATTTGGAACTGAAATGTACCCACCTGGAGCTCGAATGTATGGGCTCTTCTTAAAACCAGCGGTCCTTCTGCAAAACCTGCAAAGATGTTGATCAAGTATGCCAATGCCTCGAGAGTGAGTCATGCATCTGTAAACCCTAAGCCATAAATAGTAGTTTCCATTTTATTTTCCGTTCTCTCAACGTGACCCCTATATTATACCATAGTACTATAGAATATAGTGTATTATAGTATACTATCATAAATTTTGATGGGCGTGCCCGAGTTGCTCTTCAGGCAGGTAAGCGAACAGCAGTAGGAAAAGGTGGATCCCGCAGGACCCCTATCCTACCTGTCTACCTGTAGGGAAATGTAGAGAAAGGTCCAAGTTCCACCGTGCCCGCATCAACCACCAACCCCGATGCATTTGGAGCTGGAACACTTCCCATTAGATTCCCGCACAATCTGTCCCTGTAACAGCCACCCAACAGTCCAAATGCACTTCTGCTGTGTCGAAAATGAGACCCGTAGCCAACCCACACTTTTCGTTTTTAGTTGAAGGCTGGACTCTTTAAAAAACCACAAAACTCCTAGGCAATTCAAAGCGAGCTCACCTGACCTCACCCTAAATGGTGGTTTATAAAGGGAGAAGTACCAAAATGGCCTTATACTGGGAGTTGAAATTATTCTAAATTACCTTGAAAACGATGCTATATTGGGCTGTCTGGGCAGGGCCTGAGTCCTAAAGCCAGCTTTGGTGAAGCAGTATCATGATTTATGAAAGTATACGATAATACACGATAGTATATTCTCAAAAAATATAATATAGGGGTCATATTGAGAGAATGGCAAATAAAATGGAAACTACATTTTCTAGCTTAGGGTTCAGGGTCAGTCCCGCAGTCTCCCGCGATTTGATTGCCTTGGCAGGACTTGTTTCAAGAGTGATTCACCTACTTCAGAGAAGCGGTGCGGGGCATTCGGGTTTACAATTTTGGTGTGGTTTGTTTAGACCTAGGTTAAAATTCTCCTAGGTAAAGCTTCCGGGCACTTCTTTATTTACGGGTTTGCGGTTTAGGGTTTTGCTGTTGCAAAAGGGTTTAGGGTTTAAGGTTTTAGGGTTTAGGGTACCCCCTTTTTTGGAAACCCCCATGTGGCCTCTCTGCCAGCCTTCATGGCAACTCACCGAAATTTTGGCTCTCTCGAGCGGGGGGGGCGGGTCTCTTTAGCCTTGACAAGGACCCTCCGCTGATACCGTGATAGTTGAAAGGTGAGTGGGCGGAGCGGGTGATAGACTTGGGAAAGCTTTCACTTTCTTCCATGGGAACTTATACCCAGATTGAGAAGATTTCTGTAGAATTTTAATTGTGCGTCGCGGCATTGTGTTTAGACAGGCTTGATTCTTCAGGGTGGGTGGAAACTTTGCTGTGGATGTATAAATGTGCATCATGCGAAAAATTATCAGTGCAGTGGCCGGAGCCCTACCTGAGGGAGTCCTATCAACACTTCAACATCCTTAGGGTGCCCAGCTGAGGGTCATGACTTGCATGGCTTTTCTGGCTTTCACTGGATGGATCCTCCAGCAATGCAGACTTTGCATTTGTTCGCTTGTGTTTGTGATGGACTTGGTAACTCGTTTATACATATCATATTCTGTGGGGACAGGAACAGGCCGGGTATGTCGCCTCTGAAATTGTCAGTTCTTGATAGAAGTCTACACTCGAAAGCCTCAAAGCCTTCAAGGTTTCAAAGCTCTAAGTAAAACATTTTGTAAACATGTCATGCTTGCGCCCCCCCCCAGACAAGCAGTAATGCCCAGGCATGGATTCGATTTAGATCTAGATCCACTGTGTAGAATCTGTACCATCATCACATTCCCCGCAACAGATGTGCGGAGGACTGCCGCCCAAAACAGGCGGCAGCTTTCAGGTCGCAGACATAGCGGTTTAGGGTCTCATGGGGCTATCCTTTCACATTTGGCCGCCGGTAGCTAGATGACCTTGTAAAACCTTCGTTAGAGAGATTTATCTATCATGGCCTCCAGGGTTTCGATGAAGGATCTGTTGCGTGTGGGGCGCCAGTTGCTTGCGGTGCAGGGATGAAGGGTCGCGGAGAGTCAAAGGGCAGGTTTCGACATTGCGGCACAAAAGGGGTCTGGGCTCAGGATTTGTTATGCACAACTGCGAATTATTTTGCATCTTGATGGACTGCTTAAGAGAGTTAAGCTGCAACCTGATCCTACTCCTTTTTGCCCTGCAGCTGCAACTGCTGTCTTTCATTGAAATTCTTTAGGAATTGGGTGGCTGCTTTCTTGACCTCGTGGGTTGGGGACATTGCGGCCGCGCCCTCCAAAACTGGACCAGGTGCCGATTGTTTACTGCCCCAAATGAACATGGAGCTTCATCTAAGCTGGGTCGGTACTTCTTACGAACAAGCAGCGGCCCTTATGTCCTCAGAATGTGAGAGAGTCACACGCGCATTACAGTACCCCTTTTCATGCCTCCTCTAGCCACAGCGTAAACTCAAAACGCTTCGTAACTGCCGCAGCACAAACAAATGTAGGCCCCAGAACTTCAAGTCCTGGATGCTACGCCCGAAAACCTGAAGCCCAGAACCTCTGTAGTAGCTTCCGTTTTCTTTTCCAGTATCCGGATATAACCCCCGCTTGTGTTCTGCAGTGAGTGTTTGTGCACAGGTCTGAACAGCACCTTCTTAGAGGGACTTTGTGAGTCTAACGCAAGGACGTGCATACCCAAGGCTGTTTTTGAGATCAAACAAGTGCGATGCTCCGCACACAGGTTATGAGCCCAACTGCTTAGATTGAAGGCCTTAGCTTGATGATGGACCCCCTCAGACGTCGTAGAGCACGATCTGTTGGAGGTGACTCGTCTGGCGATAGCCATCATAGGCGTGAGGTAAGGGTGCAGGATCTTGAGCTCCATCCCATGTACTATGACTTCCCAAGCCCAGAGCGTGAAGATCAACCGGGTGGAAGGGATGCCCCTCAGCCAGCCGAAAGCCATACTCGTGATGATGAGGCGGGTCGTTTGGCAATGGAGCCTACTGGAGCGGAGATTCTTGGAGGAGCAGATGCGGACTGCCTACCGCAGCTGGTGGATCCTCGAGACGTCCTTGATGGTGGAGATGCAGCTGGCTCTGCAGCAGATATGGGTTCCACAGGAATTGGACAGGCGGCAGAGGGCCTGGTTGTTTCGACTCAGATGCCTGACCTACCTCCTGGATTCCATGGTGACGTTCCTCCTGGACCATTGGAGTCGAAGGTGGCAGCGGCGGTGGGAGAAGCATCCGGCACTTCCTACATTGCTAAGTCCCTTGATGCGATGGGAACGGTGCTGTCTTCTCTTCTGGGGAGGATGGCATCATTGGAGCAACAGCGAAGCTCGAATCGTTCGAGCACGCCCACCTCGGATGGGATCGAGGGACAGCTTCACCAGCTCAGTTTGAACGCAGAGTCAACCTTCAGAGAAGGGAGACCCTTCTTGGTGGAGAGACCTCTGGCTTCGGCGGAACGCATCATGGCTGGCACCTTCAGCAGTGATGATAGTGAAACGGCCAGACGGCGGGCTGAAGAGGCTCGAAGGGTGATTCCTGGAGGGCTAATGGGGCCCCAAGGGAATTTGGAGCAGACTGGTGTGGGAGAAAGGTGGACTTCTGGAACACAGACAGGATTGCCCCAGACTTCTTCGGCCATGGACTTCGAGTATGAGAGGATGAATGGGGAGATCCCTCCTCCTCCTCCTTCAACCCTTGGGTACTTCTGGCCACCTGAGAGGCAGACTCACGCCGGTGCGGCGGGAAGTGCTGGACGAGGAGGAGAAGGAGTTGACACGGCACTGGGTTCCACGACGGGGGCCTTGTTGACCGGGAGGCCATGCTTGAGTATGCCCTGTGCGTCTTGCACTGCTCCGGGATCGACCTTGCCTATAGAGGGGCAATCTTTCGCTACTCCGGGGTCGTGTATACCGAACATGGGTCCCATGAGTGCCCCGATAGGATCCTGTTTAGGAATGTCATCTTGTACGGGTCCTTCGGGTGTGTCCTTAATGTCCCCGGGATCATGTCTGCCTATGTCAACTGCAATAGGTGGAGTCATGGGCTGGGGTCCCCCTGAAGCTGATAGAGATATGTGCTTGGCAGGTCTGACGTCGGGAACACAGACAGGATTGCCGCAGACTTCTTCGAGTGGGGGCCTTTGGCAATATAACGTATCTCCTGGGTGTGGATTGTACGTGGAGGGGGTCCCCACAGCTGAAGGTCAGAGAGGCTTTGTCAACGTAGAGGGTCACCGGCTGCCTTATGTTTGCTTTGGGGGTAAATTGGTGGTGGAAGTGCAGTCCTCCATGGAAATCCAGAACAGGAGGGATGCGAGTCATGATCGTCCGAGACCACCTCCTGGGCCTCCACCACCATCACCTCCTATGACCCCAAAGAGTATGCCAAGAGCAATCCCGTATGGACTTTCAACTACTGCAAGTCGAACTCCTGGAGGCACTCCTGTACCAGCATCCCCACCGGACAATATTGAAGAACCTTCCAAGTTAGTGAACAAGCTCCCCTGCCTGCCGTCTGTGAAGGGCACTACGGGCGGAGACGCGGCAGTGATGGCAGGCGACTGGTTGGCACAGCTGGCCCCATCCATGGCTACACTGTCTCCAGGCGCGGCTACTTGGTGGAGAGAGTTACTTCAAAGCGTGATGACTGCATATGCGGCATGGTTGGAGAGTTCCCCTATTGTGAGATTGAACCTTCGCCAAAAGGTTCTTGCTGATGTTCCTCCTTTGGATAGGTTCCAGAGAGTTGAGCAGCGAGCCGCTATGTTGCTTCTTGAGTGTCTGCCAGAGGATCTGAAGGCGGAGGCGATATCCACTCGGGCTACGTCAGTCAAGGGTATGTTGTTTCTTACACTTTGCTGCTATCAACCGGGAGGAGCTGGGGAGAAGCATCATCTTCAACAGTTTCTCACAACTCCTGAAGTAGCCACAAACTTGGATTCTGGAGTTACCTTAGCCAGAAAGTGGATACGTCTTTTTCGTAGGGGCAAAGAACTTCAAGTGATACTTCCTGACCCTCAGCTGCTTGTTCGAGGGCTAGATCGCTTGATTTCAAAGGTCCTTGCGGAGGGCAAGACGCAGTCGTCATCAACGTTTCGTATTGCTTCCTTTAAGCTGGAGCGTCAACTTGATTACAAGCCTACTGAATCAGGGGTATTGGACTTTGCGCAGATGATTCTTGGAGAGTTAGAGGCTGCAGTGTTGGCCCTTGCCCCTGCTCCGGTCCCCAAAGTTGCTGCCTTCCAGGAAGCGCAGGATGTCGACGGCAATGTCAAGGGCAAGGGCAAGAGCAAGAGCAAATCCAAGGCCGGAGCCAAGCCGTGCTGGAAATGGACTGATGGTTCTGGGTGTCGCTTTGGGTTAGCTTGTAGCTTTGCGCATGATCCTCTTGGACCGGGTCGATGTTGGGTCTGTGGAAGCTCCGAGCATATGAAGCCACAGTGTCCATATGGGCAGACGACCACGGCTGGTGCTGAAGGGCACCAGGGGGGAGATCAGCCGTCTGGTGGAGGAGGCGGACATGAAGAACCAAAACCAAAGAAGCAGCCCAAGCGGAAGCCAAAAAAGGAAGCAGTGCGCAAGGCGGAGGAGGAGAAGCCGGAGGGACCGAAGCCGGCAGGAGAACCTTTGTCCTCGTCTTATCAGGGGACTGTGGTGCCTTCAGGAAATGCGTCGGCCTCGGCATCTTCTCAGCAGGAGTTCCTTCAGGAGGCCACCAAGGTCCTGAAGTCTATGAGGCTGGCAAAGTTGACCGGGGATGGCGAAGGCAAGTGTCTGGTGGATGGTGGAGCCACCACGTCGATGAGGAGGGCGAGCTCGGAGGATGAAGTTCGTGGACTTCCTTGTCGTACCGTGAAGCTGGCGGTTGGGGAAACTTATTTTTATGTGAATGAGGCTCCTGACGTTGGAGAGCGTTGCTCCTATCTTGGCGATGGTCGATTTGATGGAGATTGGGTGTCGGGTCACTTGGACATCCAGTGAAGGGTGTAAGGTTTGGCATCCCCGGATTGGATGGCTGCCGGTTCGAATGGCTGATGGCTGTCCGGAGGTGGACTACGGTCTTGGGCTGGAGCTTATCAAGGAGGTGTAAAAAAGAGTCGAGCTGAAGCTGAGGTTTATGTTCGGGAACTTCGAGCTCATGTTGGAGACATGGATTTTTGGGAGCAGGGAAAAAAGGTGGTGGACTCTCTGCCCAACAGCACGGACGAGGCCTACAAATGGTTGGCGCGGATGTTCCCTCAGGCTCCTTCGTGGTTGTTGGCAGCGATTCCAGTGAAGTCTGGGATGGATGGACCCAGAGTGCCCTGGAATCGTCGAGAGAGGAAAAAATGGAGGCAGGCATCTTCGCTCGCCATCCACCTGTTTTGTGGTAAAGATCGACGTTTCTGGAAGGCGGAGGACGACCAGAGCCACGTGATCAATGTGGACCAGGCGGAGAACCTCCTTGATGATAGCGCTTACGCCGCGTTGCTGGATGTGGCATGTTCAGGCAAACTGGATATGCTGTTTGGAGGGCCTCCGTGTCGGACCTTCACGGTCCTTAGGCACTTCGTTCTAGATGTGTCGGGAGGTGGGCCTCGCCCTCTTCGTGCTCGATATGGACCGGAAAGGTTTGCCTTGGAGGGGCTGACGGATTGGGAGTTGAGAAGGGTCAAGGGTGACTGCGTGCTGATCTTTCGGAGGATCTTCCTACAGCTGCTGGCCGAGGTGGAAGCGAGGAGAAGGAGGAAGATGAGCCCCACCTTCTTGATGGAGCATCCGGGAGACCCGGAAGAGTATATGGACGGCGCGGGCGATGGCACCGATTATCCCTCCATTTGGACATGGCCCGAGATCGAGTTCCTGATGAACCTTGGGATTGAAAAAGTGGGAGTTTGACCAGGGCCCTCTTGGACACCCGCGGAGGAAACCCACTTGCATCCTTGCGAACCGCGATCCCCCAGATGGTCTTCATGGACTACGTGGACGCTCCACTGTGCCGAAGGAGGAGGTTGCAGAGTATGACGGTGGCTTCCGGTCTGCGGCATGGGCAGCTTGGGCACCGGGCTTAAAGAACATCATCAGGGGCATCCTCCATGAATCATTGGGACGGGGAAAGGCCTATGCGATGATCAGGAGGCTTGATCGAGGGTTCCTGGACCATCTTCGACGAGATCATGTGCCTTACCGACGTGATTGTCGAGCGTGCTTGGCTGGGTACTTCCGGGGGCATCAACATCGGCGCGTTGCCGTACCTGATGGATGGACCCTGTCTGTTGACTGCGTTGGACCGATCAAGAATGGCCTTTCGGAGTTTGGACCCAGGTCAAGTATGCACTGATTGGAGTTCTCGTGGTGCCGGACATTGTCGGGAACCTCAAGGCCTACTTCCAGGAGGATGACGACGGACCGGAGGTCCCTCTAGAGGATGATGCCTTCGTCATGGAGGGCGGAGAGGCGGACAATGAAGATGGGGATGCGGATGATGATGCCGTCGAGGATGAGATGGCGAGGTGGGAGGAGATTGCCCGCAAGGAGAAGGTGGAAGGCGGCAAGGTTCTTGAGTTGCCCTTCATGATCCCGCTCCCATCCAAGGCCGCTCCTGTCGTGATGGATGGCATTACCGAGATCCTCACCAAGATAAAGGCCATGGGTCTATGTGTTCGGAGAGTGCACTCTGACAGAGGGCGTGAATTCGTGAACATGGCGATGAAGCGATATTGTGCACATCGAGGGCTGATCCGTACTACTACCAGTGCGGATGATTTCAAGATGAATGGCCGCTGCGAGGCTATGGTTGGGAGACTGAAGTCAGCTACCAGAACTTTATTGGCCGCGTCAGCTCTTGGGGCGGATCACTGGGCGTTTGCGATGAGGCATGTAGTGGCTCGCGCGGAGGCGGACCTCCTTCAGCAGTTGGGCATCAAGCAGCCAACCTTGCCTCCCTTTGCAACCAAGGTGTTCGTCAAGAAACGGTCCTGGACGAACCGATACCAGGAGTGGGAGGAGAAGGTGATACCCGCAACGGTGCTGTGCCCCTCCGCGGATGTCGCTCGAGGCTTTCTGGTCAAGACGGGCGAGAACACCTACCTCACCACCACTGTGGCCGTGGAGCACGTGGAGGAGATCAGTGGCAACTTTGCGGTGCCTCCGGAACATGCGGCAGAAGGAGCATCGCCTAAAATGATTCCGCGACGCCGGGTGACTGGCAAGCAGCGGGTTGCAGCCCTCGAAATGGAAGCAACCGTCAATGAGGACGAGACCATGGCTCAGAAGTTCTTGGATCGTGGCGAATTCGGAGCTCAGGCTCTGGAGGACTTCGTCCGCCAGCTTCGATTGCGGGACCAAACGAGGCCCCAAAGAGTGAGAACAGCAGTTGCTGCGATTCCGGCCGCGGTCCACACCTTTGGCCTTTTCCGACATGGCGGCGTCTTGGGCCTGACCAACTCCTTAAAGAATAGGCCTAAGGTGGCCCTGTTCATCAACAAGGTTCTGCAGCAGCTTCTCCCCAAGAAAGCCACCTACACCTCCGTTAGTGTCAACTTCAATACTCCTCTTGTAACCCATATTGACTCCAGCAATGACCTGACTTCTCAAAGCTACATAGTTGGTGTTGGAGACTATGCCGGAGGTGAACTTTGGACGGCCTTGAATGCGGGAGAGACCACGGACGACCCCACGGCTTGGCGGCAGATTGCTGGCAAGTGGACCCTGGGAAGGATCCGCCCTACCTATCATCAAGCAGTTAGTTTTTCCCCAAGGCAACCCCATGGTCCAGTAACTTGGGATGGATATCGGGTTGCATTGTCTGCCTTTACAGTGGCTCGTCACCCTTACATGACCCTGCAACAGCGCCGGCGCCTGACAACGCTTGGCTTCCCCCTTCCTCCTGGCAATGTCGATCAAGTTCGTGTTTGTCACGAAGGGGGAGACAATGGGTGTAAAGGAGGAACTGGTGCAGAAAATTTCGTGACCTCGACGGAGTGGCGCTCAAAGAAGGTTGAGGAGGCCTATGAGGGTTGCCGAGTTCTTCTTCCTCAGCGCGGCTCCGCGGGGACTGCGATTGGCGGTCGCCCCCACGCCTCGAGCAACCAGGGAGTGAGTGAGTCACTCACGTGCACATGCAAGGGCTATGAAGTGGATCCTTCACTTTGCGTGTGTCGAGTGACGTCTGGGCCTCAGCACTTCTTCATTGGCGATTTTGCGGATGGCTCGGACCCTGAGGACTTGAAGTTTGGACTGGAATCGAGAGGCTCTTCCGAACATGAGGAAAAGCTGAGAGCTCTTCGTCATCCTGGTTCCGGGGGAGGCCGTGAAGATCTCCGAGGGCCAGATGAAAGTGGGTCTCTTCGACATCTTGGTTCCGGGGGAGGCCGTGAAGATCTCCGAGGGCCAGATGAAAGTGGGTCTCCTCGACATCTTGGTTCCGGGGGAGGCCGTGAAGATCTCCGAGGGCCAGATGAAAGTGGGTCTCTTCGACATCTTGGTTCCGGGGGAGAAGCAGTTAGAATGTGTAGCCATGATCCGGAGGAGGATGGTGACGTTTGTGGATTTCAGGTTGGACCTGAAGCTTCGAGATTGCAGCCAGTGAAGCATCCTGGCATCATGGGTGAATCGGATCCGCTTGGGAATGTTGAGTGGACTCTGGTGGCCTCGGAAGAGCAACTTGGCATTGGAGGGGAGCAGATCTTCGATGGACTCCGATCCCAGCGACTATACCTTCTGGTGACGGACCACGAGGAGCGCGACGCTTTGGCTGAGGAGGTCGATCGCGGCGAGGACGTTGGGACTTCGGAGAGGTTGCGTCGTTTCACGTCTCAGATCAAGGAGATTGAAGCGGCCCTGGGAATGGTCGAGGAGCTCGAGGACCAGGAGGACTACTTGAAGTGTGGGTGGATCCGCAAGATGGACGCCTCCCTGACTGAGGAGGCACCGCTTCATACCAAGACCGTGCCCCTGGAGGTCGTGAAGCAGGAGTTGGAGCGGTGGATCCCGAGCATGGTGTCGGAGTATCAGAGCCTTACTCTGGAAAATCAAGCCTTTCATCCTTTTACACAGGAACAACTGGACCAGTGGGACCGGGAGGGCAAGGAGTACGACCTGGTGCCCGGGAAAACGGTCCACTCTCGGAAGGCTTTCACGGGCCGGCTCAAGACCAGGGCTGTGGTCTGTGGAAACTACATTGCGGACTCCTACTCGAAGGCGGAGAAGTTTGCGGCCGGGGCTGATGGAGTTCTGGTCCGATGCTGTCTCCGACTTTGCGCTGAGCGAGCTTGGGACATCGGAGCGCTGGATATCCGAACTGCTTTCCTGTTGGCGCCTCTCCTATATCGTGACGCACGCCCCACCATAGTACGTGTTCCAAGGGTGTTCAACTTGGCGAACATTTGCGAGGAGAAGTTTTGGAGACTGGACAGGGCGATGTACGGGCTGTGTACTTCACCGAGATCGTGGAGCACGTACAGAGATGCTACCATGAGAACCATGCGAGGACGGTTCCGAGGAAAAATCGTCTGCTTTCGTCAGAGCAGAGCAGATGAGTCTCTCTGGTATGTCCTGTTGCTCCCGGCGGAAGATGATGGCACCGAAGGAGGCCACGAGGCAAACACGACCCATGGCATCATCTTGGTGTACGTTGATGACCTCTTGATAGCTGCGGTGGCCGCCCTGGCACGGGAAGTTAGTCGTATGTTCCAGGAGAAATGGCGCTGCACAGAGCCGGAGTGGGCCTCTGTAACAGGGGAGGTGAAGTTCAATGGCTTCGAGATCCGCACCACGGAAGACGGCCTGGAGATACACCAGGACAGTTACATCCAGGACTTCTTGGAGAGGCGGGCGGATATCGCCGGCATCGAGGACGTCCCTGCACCCCCGGCGGCCAAGTTCTCGAACACCCCCGAGGGCGACGTGAACCAGCCGGACAAGGTGAAGGAGGCACAGGCGATTGCAGGAGAGCTGCAGTGGCTGTGCGGGCGATGCAGACCGGAGCTGACCTACGGCGTAAATCTGATGGCGCAGGCGATCACCAGAGCTCCAGATGAGGCCTTAGAGCATGGCTACCAGTTGATCCGTTTCTTGAGGAAGCACCCCACTGGAGGCCTGGTGTTCCCGAAGGGCATTCCTGTCTTTGTTGGAGCTTGCGCAACTCGGTCCTCGCCAACCTTGGAGAGCTTTACAGACGCGAGTTTTGCTCCGGATGGATCTCGCTCCCAGCAGGCGGTGCAGATTTACCTCAACGGAGCCCTGATTGCCTGGACGAGTTCCAGGCAAGCCTTTGTGACCATGTCGACGGCAGAATCAGAACTCGTCTGCATCTGCGAGGGCGTCACGGCTCTGAAATCCTTGGAAGGCCTGGTTGCTGAGCTGTATCTTGGCAAGGTTGATTGGACCGTGGATGTCAAGAAGGTCACCTACACCGACTCGCAGGCGGCCCTGGCTGCTTGCCAAACCTCAGCAGGGAGTTGGCGAACCCGGCACTTGAGGATCAGAGGAAGCATGCTGCGAGAACTCCTGGACCGACCCGACTGGATGAGCTATCATCTTGACGGTCATCTGATGCTGGCCGATCTGGGAACGAAGGGAGTGCCATCGGATAGGTTTTGGCACTTGATGCAGCTGATGGGCCTTCACCGGCCGGTAGATGTTCCAGCTCCTCGTGGTTCTCCGGAGAAGGTGAAGCAGATGATTGCCATGATGATGATAGTGGCCCTTCTTCCCGAAGCCGAGGCTTCCGGGACTCAAGTCGTGTTGACTGGGCAAGTAGCTGCTCCAAGTTCCTCCACGCCGAACTACCTCCTCTTCATGGCCATTGTGATCGGCGTTGTGATTGTGTGGGAGTTCATGAAGGGCATGATCGGGCACTACTGCTGCTGCTGCTTCGCGAAGAAGGAAAAGGCAGCTGAATCGGACTCCGACAGTGGCTCCCCGACTCCGCGCCCTAGGACCTCCCTTCCGAGACCCCGCCAGAGGAAAGTGAGGCCGGCTGTGAAGGATAAGAAGGGCTCAGTACTGTGCAAAGTGTACATGACACCTAATGGCACGTGTGCGCATGCCAGTAAGGAATGCAGTACACTAAACGTTAGTCAGGAGTTCGTTGAACGGCGACTCTGTACGGTTTGCTGCAAAATCAAGTGATCCTCCCCGTGGATAGCCTTCAGTCGTGCCACTGAAAGTGGCAGGGGGAGCGCTTGTGTTCTGCAGTGAGTGTTTGTGCACAGGTCTGAACAGCACCTTCTTAGAGGGACTTTGTGAGTCTAACGCAAGGACGTGCATACCCAAGGCTGTTTTTGAGATCAAACAAGTGCGATGCTCCGCACACAACCCCAATATAACCCCTGTATAACCCTATAATATAGTAGTTTCCATTTTCTTCCATTATCCTTATATGCTCCAAGCCCACAAGGCCAGTGGACCAGCATGGTGGACGAACTCCACAGCTCAGAGGATAGTTCTTGGAGTGCAGGGGGGATCAACGATGAAGTTTTAAAAGACTCGTTGCTTGTAGTGGTTGGCCCATGGTGGTTGGCCCATGGTGGTTGGCCCATGGTGGCTGACGAAGGATTAGGGATGTGCAGTATTTAGCAAGAGCCAGGGTCAGGTAAAGTTGCGTGGTTTTCTTTTGGAGTCCAAAGAGTGTTTGGGTACGGGTCTTTCTAGTTTGGGATTTTGGCTTGGTAAAGTCCCCGATGCTTTTGATGGGTCGGGGCCCAGATTCTTGGCAAGGACTCTGCCTGGGTGCAAGATGATGCCGGGGCCTAGGTGAAGGCTTCGTGCCATGTGGAAGCCATACTCAGACAGGGACTTTGGATAGGGCGGGACATTTGTTGGGTGACCAGAGCTTGCTGGGTGGTAGTTTCCCAAATTTAGGGTACCCCAATATATCCCCCCAAATACTATAGTCTTTATTATAAGGACCTTTAAAAGGGTACCCCTAATTTTGGGAAACCTCCTGGTTTTGATTGCCAGTATGATGTAACATGGCCTATCCATCCTTACAGGTCACTCCCGCAGTGTTTGTGTTGGCCCGTCCGAGATAGAATCTCTTGGTGAATTGCATAAGCCTGGAACACATTGTTATTGTTGCTACTATGGTTATTGGTATTATTGTCATTACTACTCGTATTGTTCTTATCATTGTTATTAACATTATTATTACTACTATTATTACTGTACAGCTCCTTTGGACATCTTCAGCCTCCCGCAGTTTGAGCGGCTTACTGACATGGGAGGCCTTGCAAACTTGGGATAATGGAATCCTCCTTGTCGGGGACAGGCTTTCGGGCACTTGCAGCAAGTTCATGAAGCCACCATTCTGTGGGGATACCCATTATTAACTCACATCCCGCTGCTTCTGTCCATGATGGAAACCGGCCGGTTGCAGACAGTCTTTTCAACAAAGCCGTAACCACAGGGAGCTGTGCGGGAGACATCCTTACTGAAAACTTTCTCGCTTTGGGCATGATGCTTTATTGGCTCTGATGTGACAGATTCCTTAAATGGGCGGACCCCAATATAGACACGAATATACTACAGCCCTTATCATAGCGACCCCCCAAAAAGGGACCTTTTTTGGGAAACTCCCATGCGTCACCGCCGTAACAAGCCTGTGATCCTAGATCCGAGTCATCAAATTCATGTCAGCAGTCCCTCCAAGCCTGGGTGTTTTGAAAAAGCATCGTCATATTGGGGTTATATAGGGGTTATATTGGGGTTATACAGGGGTCATGCAGGGTTGCAGGGTTTGGGGTATGACCCCAATAACGGAAAATCAAGTGGAAGAGAAAATAGAAAATTGCATTGTACATGGGGGTACGTCGGGATTGCATGGGGAGGGCTATTAGGTAGAACTTCTGAGTCCGATTACTCTTAGGAAGCTCCTTTTCTGTGCCGAAGCAGGGTCGTGGTCTCTTCAAGTTACTTTTTGCGCGAGATCTTCTGCCAACGAAAGCAGCCCATCAGCTTGCGGAGTCTCAACCCCAACTTTGAAAACATTATATTTCATGTACCAATGGAAGCTCGAAATCCTAGCCAGCAGAGTTTCAGCATGATCCCAAAGCTATACCCCTCAAACTTAGAAAGTCCTTTTGCCTGTATGTCATTTGACTTCCCGCAGCTGGATAGTTATTGCATTGCTGTCTAGGAACTCCACTTGTGTTCCCTGAATATGGATATATGGTGAAGATGCGGTTATCCCATGGAGGCGCCTTCCTTACAGTGAACCAACGAGCCGCCCAGATTAGGTTGCAACCCCGTCCAGTAGTAAGGATTTTGTTAATCTCAACCCTTAAAGAAGGACCCGATAACTATCAGGTGGCCATAGTAGGGTTTCAATCTCTTGGGTTCTGGCTACCTAAATCCGCTTATTACCTGAAAATGATCACATGTCCGTTCAACTTTCCATCGCCTTTTCAGTGTGATTTTCCATTGTTGGGGACATGTACATATACCCTTAAATTTGCATATATTCATATATAGATATTCATACACATATATCTATGGCAGTTTCCATGTTTTTCCATTCGATTCCTCATTATACTGTTCTTCAGTCCTAGGTGGAGCGGATTTGCACGGAGACGCTCGATCTGCACCTCAAGGAGCATCAGTACAGCGAGGCAGGGGGCATCACTGGAAGCTGATAGGGAAATGGGTAAGGTCGAGGAGGGTTTAGGCTCCAGCATTTAGAGGGTTTGGGGTTCAGAATATCGCGGGCTTAGGGTTCAGGATTTAGAGGGTTGAGGGTTCAGGATTTAGAGGGTTTAGGATTCAGAATTGAGGGTTCAGGGTTTCTCAAGTTTCCATGTACAGGTTATGAGGTGACTACCGGGGTCCAAATGCATAGTAGACATATATACATGTCTGTCTGCATTGCACAGATTTGCAGAACAATGCAGCAAAACAAATGGACACATGTATGCATCAATGTATTTCATGAAGCGTTCAGATGGCGTTGTATAATGGAAGTTCAGGAGTTTGTGTTCAGTGCAAGGCCTGCAGGATTCTTAACAAGATGCCTGAAGGCAGGTGCCTCTTAGTCTGGGGACTGCTGCTGGCAAAGTCTGCGCCACGCGGTGTCAGTGCCATCAGACACCTAGGTCCTTTGCTCTTTATAATGTACTATATACTATCATGTACCTAGAATATACGTATTTTTTATGTGTATATTATAACACTTGAGCTCTACACGCTGCACTCCCTTGACCAGAGAGGCTTGAGCTTGTTGTTTGACTTCTCCTTCCCACAGCGACCATATCCCATATCGGGTCGGTGGAGAAAAGTTAGGTACCTACATTCCGAAGATGAAAACAGCTCGAGGGGGTGGGATCCCAAGGTCCACTTGCTAGCCATCACTTGAGCACCACATGAACGCCTTATTTCCTGTGACAGGTGCCGCTGCCAAAGGTTGAATACCACGAGTAAGAATAAGACCGTGTTGAACGAGGGGTCATTGAGCCCTGTTAGGAGATGGTGCCTCACTGGATAAATGAGATTTGCTGCCTGGCTTGAAGAGCATTGGGGGCTTATTGCACAGGAAGTATGGGCTAGGGCAGGGTTTGGGTGCGGGTTTCTTGGGTGAGGTTTGAGGTTCGGGTATTGTGAAAGCGCCAGCGACCAGAGTCTGCAAGGGTCTGAACATGGGCGTTCGAATCATCATAGGACGTTTCAAGAGCAAAGCGGGCGAAGATCTAGACCACGCCCCAAGAAGCCTGACTAGGCCAACAAAATGCAGATGTTTTTGTTAGAGCTATTTCTCAATAAGATACTAGATTGGATTATGCCGTACTATAGTATATTATAATCGAATTCAAGCCCCAATACTCAAATCCTCTCAACCCTACAACCCCGAACCCGTCCATCCGTTCAGCGCGTTTCCCAAGCTCGAAGCCTTGAGACCGGAACCCTGGAGACTTGGTGGTGCTTAAGGGAGAGTGAAGGAGTGGATCCTTTTGATAATCCCTACACTTAGGGTTTGGGGACTTATACAATTTCATTCCATGGCCCACATATTCATTCCTACTCAAGCACCAGTAAGGAGAATGGTTTTACTGGAGGCAGCACCCTCTGCCCAGATGGAAAAAAAGCACCCCTTGCGCTCAGGTGACTCATAATCTGAATTCCTTAATGGTTATATAGGGGATTATTTTATTGGCTATTAAGGGGGATGCTAGGAGTTTAGACTGTAGCTCAGGTGAAAGCATAATGGCCAGACTGTCCGGCTGGCGAGTTTGCTGCACGGGGTGGGCCTATTTCAGGTGATGTAGACGGAGAAGGGTGAAACCACTATGTTAGATATTTACGTTTAGGGAGGTGTATTAGAGTAATTGAGAGTGTCATGGAACATGGCAAGTGTGTTTATACAGGGCAGGATGATGCAGCGCTTTCAGGGTTTGGAGGGGTCTACTGGTGTTGAGGGTGGGATACACAAAGAAGTGCAGTGATTCGGCAGGGCCACATGCCACATACTTGGGGGAGTCTGTAAAAAATGGAACAGGGGACCCCCAGTCATAATAGTAAGAAAAGCAATGATAATAAAAGTCATAACCGCCATAACAGTGACATAGTAGCAAGAGCAATAATAGCCATACTAATTATATCAAGAATAAAGACAATAGGGCTGCTTTGAGAAATTTCCACTTCTTCGCTTTGCATGCCAGAGGCTCTGCTTGTTTGATTGTGCAGATGCGCATGCTCAGTGCCTTATGGGTGCCGTCGCCCCTAGCTCAACTTAGTAGTCGACTAATGTTGATGTCGGGATGCTCAACCCCTAAGCCCTAGACCCTTAACCCTTCAGTTTTGACCACGTTGTATTCAGCCCGTCCTGTTTTCCGTTGCAAAGTAGGTTATGCCAGCGTTCCATCACTTGCCTCCCTAGAAAGACAGTAACATAGTCCCAACATCTCTTCTGCAGTTTTTTGGGGAGTCAACAGCAAAACCTTTGAGCGTGATGGACATTTCAATTTTTCGGGCTCCAGTGCGGAGTAGTTCTTCTTGAGCCGCAGGATTTACACCACCATGGCCTGGAAGTCACAATCCAACTGGAAGGTTCTGAAAGTGAGGGGCAACCCACATGCGAGGTTTTTCAGTAGAGAACCTAGATGGAATCCGTGGTCTGAGAAATGACAGACGGTCATAACCAACCGAGAAACCCCCACCTAAGGAGGGAACTACTCCAGTCAACTCTACCCTTAGCCCTCGATAGTAGTTTCCATTTTCTTGTCCATCGTGTTCCTAGCTTCGCTGCAAAGCTACCGGATGGTTCCACGACATCCTTCAAAAGACTGAACACTAAACCCCAATCCGGAAGTGAGCAAGGTAGGCGGGCATCATATGAGGTTCTATAAGGATAACATAGGGTTCATACGGAGATATCCGGGGATGCGGTGGACACTAAAGATTCGGCGTGGCCTTAAGTACCCCAATTCTAGTACTGTAGCATACTAAGGTCATGCAGAGTTGTATCATCAACATGGTTACTATTACATTGCCACAATTATTGGAGAACCAAATCAAAAATAAGACGGACAACGAAATTGGAATTTAAATCTATATCTACACATACACACTATATTTAGGGGTTACATGGGGAGTTGTATAGGGGCAAAGCACCGTCAAACTTCGATTTCTCAACCCTGAAAGACTCAACACCCTACAAAAACAAAAGCAAGCCCTAAACCCCCAAAGGCACCAAATTTGATGCATTCCAGTTGGAAGAAGGTCCGAGCAAAACAGTTCCTAAACCCTAAGCCCTAAAAGACTCAAACCCAAAACACTAAGCCCTCAAGCCCATATAAGCTCACCATTGCTAAGGGTACCCAAGTTTAATTGATTGTAATTAAGATTTGAAAGCTAAAATGACCCCCAAACCCTAAGAAATGGTAACAAATCCTGAAAAGACCTTATCCCAACCTTTGTCATGGCGCGCCCGGGCTGCGCGGCGGCCGAAGCCGTCCGGACCTGGGTGAACAAGGCGGTTGGGTGGTATAGTTTAGTTGGACCCCCCACCCTGTAATAGTGACTATAAGGGATAATAGGGATTATATTAGGGTCCTCTTATATTCTCACTATACTACTATTACAGGGTGGGGGGGTCCTCCTAAGGTATACTTGTAATCCTGTCCCCCTACCATTTAACAAATACATTGGGAGTATCTAATATTAGGGAGGTAGGGGGGGGGGTTGGTTATAGGGATAATACGGGGGTTTGGATATAAGGGTATGTACAGGGGCATGTAGGGGTTATATAGGAGCTAGAAGGGGATTATATAGGAATCATGGAAACGTTTATGTCAGCGACTACTAGTAGCTAAGGGATTGCAGGATCAGAGCTTCGGTTGGTGTTGAAAGCCGCAACCTTGCAGCTTGTGCAGGTTTCACAGGTTTCTATCTTTCAGACCTCACCGAACGCCCTATAGTCCCCCTTAAGTAGATAGAATATGGTGTATATGGGAATTTTATGATCTACCCAAAGCCATATTCTATCTACTTAAAGGGGACTATAGGAAAGCTTTTGTTACGTTGAAGGTCGTGCTGCACCATGGCTTGTGCCCCTGGGCAAAGCTGGCGGAGCAAGGAGATGTCATCTCGTACCTGAGCCTGGGATGGGGAAGAAGGGGCTTTCCCTGATTGAGCTTGGCAGGAATTATTCGGGCTTCTATTTATTGAAAATCCGATCCATATGTTGGCGGTTTCCGGCCTTGGGTTCAATATCTCAAGCTGACTCAATTCGCGCTGCCTCAGCATGAATTCATCTGTTGGAGGCAGTCAGGCTTTGTTGGTGTCTGTGGCAACTGACGCATTGTTTAGGGTTGATTTTCGGAGGGCACCCCAGGACCATGGTACTGCTGACCCTGGGTAGATGGAGTGCAGGATCACGCTCTGAAGTCCAGAGTTTGGTAATCTGGGAGTGCCTGTGCAGCTTTTGTGAGACTGAAGCACTTGGATGTCCCATTTTCTGCTAAGAGCTCAGCGTTCTTGGTTTGGAGGTCACGCCTGACGCTTTCTGCGCCTGCTTTTTACACCTTAAGCTTCAGATGGTTGGACGCCGGGGCCTTCAGATTGCATACTGGAAGTTGCGAAGCTATTTCCCAGCATCAGGGCCCTACACTCAAGATCCTTAGTTGGACCCA
The DNA here is from genome assembly GCA_905231905.1 of Symbiodinium pilosum. Taxonomy (NCBI): domain Eukaryota; class Dinophyceae; order Suessiales; family Symbiodiniaceae; genus Symbiodinium; species Symbiodinium pilosum. Next base: position 47,634 of record CAJNIZ010043725.1, read on the forward strand.
CAAGAACCGCCACCAACACAAAGCAGAGACCCTGCATTGCTGGAGAGATCCAGATCTCCTTGCTCCTAGAGGGGTCAAGCCTTGTAGCTAGGATCAGTAGATTGGGACTTTGCTGCACGACTTTTTATCTTTAGATACGTGAAAGGGCCGGAATCGCTGTCACCCAATGGTACTTCCTGTCAGAACATACCTCAAGTAGAGCCATATTTCAGTGACCTTGGAGTGACCTTGGCAGCTTCTGATGAGGCTGCATCTACGGCTAGAAACGGTTAGTTGTCAAAATCGTCTGAATACACATAGGGTCGTTCAATTAGGAAGAAAGGCCTACATCAACAAGTAACCGAAAAGCCATGAAAACACCCATCGCGCTACTGACTAAAGTTCCCAAGATAGTACCCCTAAAAGAGGGTGAACATCTATTGTGAGTGGGATTTGAGCGGGGGATCACAAAAAAGAGTATAGGAGGGGATTCCCCTCCTGTAAGCAAGGACCTCTGACTCGACGACCCCAACCGGGGTTGCGTCCGCTGTGAGGGCTGAGGCGCAGCGCACCTGGGCTTGCGAAGGTTTTTGAAGAAGGTTTAAAATTCCGAGCTTAGGGTTTAGGGTTCAGGGTTTATATCTATATTCCCCTTCAGGAGATAAGATATGGCTGTCGGTTTATTATAATCAGATCGCCATATGCCCCGTATTCTACCTACTTAAGGGGAACTATAGGGTTCAAGGTGTTGTGTTTCGTGTGACACCCGGCTTAACATCTCAGAGTTGGGCCTTGAACTCAGGGTTGAGGCAAGCTAAGGGTTTAGGATACGGACAAGGATTTAGGGGTTAGGGTTTGGGGGTTGGGGTTTGGGGTATTTGAGGTAGTAAACTGTAGACCCCTCCCTCTAATATTAAACCCCCAACTCACCTAATATTAAATACCCCTATTGTGGTATATTATAATACGTAGGTAGTATTTAACAAAAAGCGGGGGGTTAATGTTAGGGGAGGGGATTAGACCATATGAATAGCTGCTCCTCCTTGAGTAGGGAATAAACTGAAGATCCTACTTGGAGGAAATCCTGCACCACCCTCAACAATTCTAAGACCAAGCGGTACAGGTAGGTGGTTCGAGATTTCCTCCCTCCCCATTTCGTAGTTGGGTGCTCGGCGAACCAGGGGTCTTCCATGCGTTGCTTGCGTCAGATTTCTGAGGGTTCACTTCGGGCTTATATGTAGGAATTCAATATATCAGACCGCAGGTCTGATGTTGGATACGTGTATCTCAAAAGTCTCAGTCTTTAATATTCATTGCGACGGACCTTCGTGTGGAGTGCGTTTTGAGGTATACTTCTTGAAATGGGCCCTGAAGTCGTTTCATCGCTGTTCGTGGGTGATATGTGCTGTGCAGGGACGTGGAGGAACCCTGGGTTATTGGGCTGCATGGCACCCATCGGGCATGTGTGGGCGACAGAAAGAGTCCTTCAGCTGGTACGAGGTGACCCTTCTTTGGTGTGCGCGCTTTCAGGTGATGCGCACTCATAAGATATTAAATTTAGAGATGAGCGGATGAGCGCGCCGACCTCGCCTTGAACTTCAGATTTCGGAGCTCTGGGCCTCAAGGATTCGTGTTGAAGTGACTATTGCTGATCGTAGTTGCGAAATGTTGCGAATACACATCAGCAACTAGTCAATGGGCAGTGGCGCTCTGCTGTTCAAGAGGTGTTGGTTGTTGCGGAGCTTTTACTTCTGGTCCTTGCACCAGGTAACCTGCTGCGCTTGCGTTCGCCTTGCTTGCTAGCGGCTGGCGCATCGGACGCGTATAGGAACCTTTCTTACGCGTGAAAGAGATAACGAAAAAGTCCGCAGGATGCGAAGCCCAAGAAAATTCTACTAGCGTGAAGGGACCTTATAAATCCGCAGCCTTGCAGCCCTTGGAGCCTGAACCCCGAAAAAGTCCACAACCGCAAGCCTAGACTACCTGGGGCATCGTTTTGCTCAAGAAGGTGGGATTGAACGATGAGAGCAACATGACAATGCCCGTTCTGATTTTCTTTGTCCGAAGAGCATTATTCCATTGCTTACGAAGACCAGGCCTGGTTCGGCGGAGAGTTCCCTGGGCTACCTCCTTGATCGTATGCCCCCACGTGTCTCGGCCATTCTGCTCACTAGGACATCTGGCCCCACATGTGTGCCTTAATGTACCTCTCCAGGGTGAGGGTGCTGAAGGTGGTACAAGTTTATTGGATCGGCAACTCTTTCAGAAAGATGGTTGTGTCTTCAGCGATATCTAACCTGGGAACCGATAATTACAGTGAAATGGAGAGCAAGATGCGCTTGTAATTTTGGGTGTCTCACTGCGCCGTCCTGGGACCTTGCCACATGTGTCATGACCAGGCAACGCACGCACATTTTCACCTGTCTGCCTTTGTTTCAAGCCGCGTTCGAACCCACGTCGCTGCAAACGAGTTTCTACGCTTGCCCTCCGTGAAGCAACAAAATCCGCAGCACCCATTTTCGTACCTACGCGTCTTGCAGAAAACCCATACATACATGAATCTGCATGGGCTTGTCAAAGTCATGGTCCCTATTTGGGCCCCTCTCTGACAAACTTCTCCGGCCTCGCATATCTCGGCCCCCAGGAGGCCCACTACTTTTTGACAACTGTTTTCACTTGCCTCACGTAGCCATCATCGCACTTGAAGTTTGGTGGCTGCCGACCTCATACGTTGCTTTGATCGGTTCCAACTTATTTCTTGGACATGTAGTGATCCGGATGATGTGGGTGATGATTGGGACCCACACGCTTAGCTCAAGACTCAAGACTAGAACTAGGGAGTAAGGGAATGGATCCTTGGAATCGTCTCCATATAATCTCTCATGATAGTCGCGAATAGCCACCATTAACAAGATCTTCCCCACAATTTCCCAGGTGCGGCCCCTGGCCTGCATTGCTGAACTTAACTAAGGGTGCCTTCGGCTTACGCGAAAGGGCCTGGGGTCCGGGTTCGGGCTTAAGGGTTGAAGGCTGACGGTTTCGGTCTGACTTATCTCGGCGGCGAAGTTTTATCCGACCCGTGTTTTCAGCACGGTCTCTGATCTTATTGTTGTCGCTGTTGTTGTGCCAGTGCCGTAGTATAATAGGGATCCAGAAAGGCACCATAATTTTGACAACCACCCACATGGGCAATTTGACATGCCTGCAGACTTCCAACTCCTTGAGCCGTAATAAACCCGAGATCAAAATTGCAGCTACGAGTATGTGGTTTAAGCTGGAACTTAAGAGAAGTTCACATTGGAACTCATGATGTAATCTCAACGTACTGCTTCTAGACAAGGCATTTTTTGAAAATGACAACCATGGCAAAAAAAAACCCTAATATTTAGGGTACCCCAAAAAACAGGTCATAATTTTGACAACCACCCATGTACGTGAATGGCAGAGGAAGCCCATAATCAGGCCATAGCAGGGACCATTGGACCATTTGCCCCTGCTTCCCTTTTAGGTGGCTTCTGCAGAAAGTCTGCTGAGGGTTTAGGTTTCAGGGCCCCTCAAAAGATTAGCGATGGGATGCGATTTTGTTTTTGGACCGGAAGTGGCTTCCAAACTCTGACCCTAATATATACCCTATATGTAGTAGTTTCCTTTCTCTTTTCCGTTATGCCTATTTAACCCCTATATAATCGCCTACAATCCGTACAGTTTCCATGTTCTTTTCCATTATCCTTATATAACCAATAGATATATACATATATATCCTATGATCCCTACATAACCCCCTATAATCCCTATAGTTTCCATTTTCTTTTCAAGTATCCCTATATAACCACCAGAAAATCCCCTAGCATCCCTATGTTTTCCATTTTCTTTTACATCATCCCTATATAATCCCCGAGAATGCCTATAGTTTCCATTTTCTTTTCCATTATCCCTATAACCCCTATATACTCCCTCTCCCTCGGACAAGCTTTGAATTCGAGTCTCTGGTGGGAAGACTTCCGCGCTTTCGATGACCCGCAGACGTTGTTTGACATCCATTTTCGTGCTTCAGGTTTTCAGGGTTCAGGGGTTTAGGGTTTAGGCCTTTGGTTGGCTGGGAATGAAGGAGTGGAAAAGAAAATGGAAACTACTATAATGGGTTACAAAGGGACTACTACAAGGATCCATTTTTGCATTTCTAGCTCACCAAAGGCATGTTTTTCTTGGAGGCGTTTACGTCCTACTCTAGTCAGTTCCAGTCATGGCATAAAATTGCTGTTATTGCTATTATGACTCTATTACCATTATTACGATCATTGCCATTATTACTACTATTCCCAGAAGTTCCCTTGATGTGCTAGTAACAGATATTCCCTACTTGGTGCCAAAATTGGAAGCGTGATTGCTCGGCGTCAAGGTGGGTCGATGGATTCTAAGGGGATAATTGCCAGTGACTGGCCCCTCAGACTGCAATGAAGGTAGACTTGGACGAGAAGGTGCATCAAGAAATTCCATATCACTGGGCTCTATTTGTGCTTCGATTATTGAATTCAGCAACATACAGCCCAAAATGAGGGTCCCACTGTGAATCCTAAACCCTGAAAGTAGCAGTGGCCAGGTTTTCGCTCTTGGCTGTAGGAGAGGCTAGGCACAGGGAAGCGCGAAATGTGCGTGGCTGTGCCTGTCAACTGCCAGCCAGGATTTCTTGACGGGTTCGGGTTTTATGGGTGCCTTGCAGCTACGGATGTTTTGGTGTGTTTAACATAATTCAGAACCTGCGGAATTGGCTAACAAGAGAAGTAACTCTCAACAAGGAGGGGACTCGACATAGACCCCTAAATACTTGAATCCTGATTAATGTTGGACCTGTAAAAGGGATCTCTAATTTGCGGAAGCCCTAAACCTGACCCCTAAACCTTTTACAAGCCTATATAACATTATAAAACCCTATATCACCCTAATTTTGGGAAGCCCCGGGAAAGCGGCTAAGGACTGGGTCGCCAAAAGCAACCATCTAGACGATGTGGAGGCGTAGACTTACTGATCTTTAGCGGGGCTATATAGAGATAATGGAAAAGAACATGGAAGCCACTACATTGTAAAGGGCATACATTGGGGTCATAGTTTGGATTAAGCGAACATATTATTTCGGGGTTGTACAGGCACTGTATTCCATTATTCCTGGCTAAGAAGAGCAAGAAGTGAATTTGCCGGAAAGGGTTTATCGTCCCCCTTAGGTAGATAGAATATGGAATTGCCCGATATCATAGTAACATCCCCACATCCTCCATATTCGCTGTACTTAAGGGGAGTCCACCTCACTGCTGACTCACTTTTTTTCGTTTTGCACGGCTTTGCATAAGGATGTATGGCCATATCATGTAGGAATACCAGGTAGGGAATCCATACGCAGTTGCTCCTCTGGTATGAGCCTGACAAGTGGTCGGGTGACATGGTAGCATCTTTTCTAGAGAGCTTGTATAATTGTGGTGATGGTTTCCCAAAACTAGGGGTACCCTTAAAAGGGGTTTTTGGGCTGATAGGGGAGTATGGTGGATAGATGAGCTTAAATAGGGCTTTGGGAAATGCAGCTGTTTTGCGGTCGTGAAGGCATAGGCACCCAGGGTGCTAGCCCTCCTATCCTGTCTCTAAATCATCAAATTTTGGTGGGGGTGGATAGGAGCTCCCCAGTACTTGACATGCCAAAAATGTCAACTTTTTTTGTTGTGGCTGCTTGCAATCCGCTCGGCCCATTCAGCGCTGAAGTGCTTTTGGAGCAGGGAATTGGTGAGACTGGAACTCGATTAGGGCTGTTGCTCATTCATAAGGTCAAGCACTTTCGAACGTACCCTAAACCCCAAACCCTAAATAGTAGTTTCCATTTATTTTCTCCATTATCCTGATATAACCCCTACATCATCCATTTCAGTCTTCGAATCCCTTCGACAGTACTAGCGCTCTTCCTGCTGCGCCGCCCGCTCGCCTGAATTTCCAAATGTTCCCATGCTTGAACCTTAAAACCCTATTATACTATAGTAGATAGGGTATATATTCCCCAATAAGGGAGAATCAAATGGAAAAGAAGATGGGAAAAGAAATGGAAACTGGGATCATGTAGAGGTTAAAACGGACCCCCAGCCTCTCCGAGCACCGCCCGCTAATGTGAGGACTTGGTGTCTCTGGTTGCCTTCCATCCGCAGTTTGCTCGCTGGCGTGCGCTTGCAGCCACAGTGCAGGAGGGCACCCAGGCCTGGAGAGCACTGGGTGCTTGCAGAAACACACCACTTTACAATCCCTTTTTGTTGCCAACAATACCGATGACCCTTCATTTTTTGGGCGGGGTCCGTTCACAAGGAATCCCCTCGTTTTGTGTCGTCCTATTGCTCTTGCTTGCGGTTGGACACTGCTTGAATTCTGGATAGCAGCTATGTCTAGGCTTCATGGGTACGAAGTATTCCGAGGATTCCTATGCAAGATCTTATCAAGGATGTGAAGCGGAGCCGATGTTCGGACGCATTGAGGGCTCAACAGCCCAATTTTTCAACCTGCTCATGCATCCATGCATCCATGCGCCCATGCGCAGAGACAGACCCTCAGTCTCCAGTAAGCGTGGAAAGTCCTGGATCATCCATTAGTATTATTACTATTACTAGGGTGCGTCCTATACGTTTGCCCGGGATTCGGGCTGTCGACTGAAAATTGGTTGTTTTTTTTGGGGGGGGAGGGGGGGGGGTGGGGGGGGGAGATAATAACGTTCGTGTTTAATGCCACCTCCTTTTGCTCGAGCAGGGCATCTCACTCCTTGTCTAGCAAGCCCAACCAGGAACTTTCCTGAAAAGACA